>BCKZ01000017.1:349969-604212 GCA_001600815.1 Alloascoidea hylecoeti | reverse complement strand
TAATATCACCCTCCTCTGGTTCAGTCTTGAATACATTAGACAATCTTGAAGTATATGACCCATTAGGGATTGACATGAATGGTACAGGGACGGAATCAAGTGCCATTTCACTAGCTCTGAATATAGTTGAAAACCCGCCTGTGTTAATTAATGAATGGTTTTTATAGTAAAATGCTGCTTCCTTTAACTGCTGGAGGGGATCAAATTCAAGATCATAAAGAGATATACTTTGATTATTAAACTCTTCTTCTATTTTGAGTTGTTTCGCCATTTCAGCAGAGTATAGCCCCATCATAATATCCTCACTACTAAGCAACTCATTTACTCTACTTGGTCGTCCATTAGGATGCAAAGGATGCTCATCATAAAAATGAGCCCATGCGTACATCTGATTTGTGAATTGAGCATTGATAAGTGAATCGCCAGTTTCATTAACATAAAGCCTTGTACCATACTCTTCTGATTCTGGATTTGGCAAGATCAGCACAGGATTAGTTCCATAAAGGATGGGAATACTAAGAAATCTAGATGTTCCCAAACCTAATATGTATAATATGATAGTAAATATGCTTTCAAATGTTCCCAAAGCTATTGGATATGATTTCCATTTATCCTGAACTGAGATAGTGGCTCTTATTGAAGTCTTATCATCTTCAGTCTGCTCTATATCAACACTATTGTTATCAACATCTTTTCCATTGAAATTGGCTGCGTTAGGAGAATTACCCATCCCCATTTGTTCAATTTTTAGTTCTCCCGTCTTTTGATCATGACGATTGGGAGAGTCTTGATGTTTAAGAAGTCCCGACTCAGTATCGTTAAATTTCTCATCTCCTCTTCTCAACATTTTCTTAAAAAATTGAAGTAGTATTAAATAGTTAGCGTTGTTTAGAACCAACCATAGATTTGCAGCATCGATACTGTTTGACACTCGATCAGCAGCTATAAGAAGTATCTGGCCGGAAGCATGGCCTACTACAAGCGACAAGATTACCAGTCCGATGTGGTTTAAAATCATGAATATTTATTTTTTGGATCTTGACC
The DNA here is from genome assembly GCA_001600815.1 of Alloascoidea hylecoeti. NCBI lineage: Eukaryota > Fungi > Ascomycota > Alloascoideomycetes > Alloascoideales > Alloascoideaceae > Alloascoidea > Alloascoidea hylecoeti. The sequence goes on along the minus strand of BCKZ01000017.1, from coordinate 603,168 downwards.
AAAAAATCAATTTATATTCGAGGAAAGGGAAACCTTTTTAAACCTCCAAACCATCTTCCCCAACATTAATATTAATAATGAAAAACACATTTTTTATATTCACTGCCACCGATCTTCCTATTTGATTATAAAAAGTGGCAACTGAAGGGCTAATTTCCAGAATAGTTTATATGTAACGTCACGCAAATTATCCCTCCAAATTATTTTTCTTGGCATTTTATATTTAGCTCTCATAAATATTCATAGAAGGTCGTGTTATAAGGATCTTCGTCTTACCATGTTGTATATATGGTTCTATAGCTAGATATTGGATTTGATTACCAGCTCAAGCTAGGAGAGCAGATATTTTTAGTCGGAGAAGGAATAAAGCAACCTAAAAGTGAAAGAATGAATACCAAGCAGTATAATCTCAGAGATGTTTAAAAATAGTAGTAACAGAAATTTACAGAAAATTATAATATGACAGCTATTGCAAGCCGATACGTGCTACCCTTGCTTACTATTGTATGTAAATTCGTAATATTAGGACCAGTTTCGGCGATTCTCCAGATTAAATTATTTATTATACGCATATACGCGTATACGGAAATCAAAAAGAATCTTATCTCATCTAACTTTAATTAATGATGTGTAATAGTAACTAAATCGCCAGAAACAATAAAATTGGCCAGATGGTTTATCAAACGTTAACAAGATTATAAATTCTTATTTAAAAACAGAAGCTTAAGAGGAAATTAACGCATACTGCTGAGAGAAGAATTTCGTCTTTCACTCCAATCAATTTATTCGAATTATATAATTTATTTAGCCAGTACAGTACTTATTAAAAGATAATTGGCTCGCATACCATTTTAGAGTATAATAATTAGATATGTGGTCCTTTTTAACTGTTAGTGAAGTTATCATAACATTGTTGTTTTATAAGTTTAAACTGGATGTAGATAATACGAAAATCAAAGTTAATTAAATCATCAAAAACTTTGCTTAATACTATAACCATTATAAAAGTAAATCTTAACAAGCACAGATCTTTCTCCTGAACTTTGATTTTTAATTTAAATGTTACTCCAATGAAATAAATGTAAGCTTAGTCCAACGAAAGCAGTGGTATTGGTATTGTAAAATTGTAAAGGCAAAAGATTATCATATAAGTTACAAGATTGAAAGTAATTGGAACATACTTTAGATAATCAGCACAAGCGAGAGCGAATTGCAGGCTATGGTTGATGACATGTGACTTATATCTAAGAAGGTAGGTCCGACTTTTTAAATGTCATAGGGAGGAGAGAAGTAAACCATTATGTGTGTGTTCAATGAGTTGAGAGGTTGCTGTTCCACATATCTTATTTTAGCCACTTCAGGTTTTACCCGGCTCTAGCTCACATGGGTAATGACAGGTCTGAATGGCGGATCTAGGAAACTAGCATTGGATAATCTATCACCAAGGGTGGTCAGACTAGGAACACACGAGAGGAGTATGGAGCAGAGATATATAGTATACAGATGATCTATTCCTTCAACAACTTCAGCGCGGTGGTCTCTTTGAAGATCCTTAGGAATTTAGTTAGAAATTTCATTTTGCTCCAGTCGGCGGACAATGATTGTTATTTTGACCAGAATATATTAATGATGATTTCCTATGAACTCCTTTTTATTCCAACATTCTCTATTGAAATTGAAATACTAGTTAACAGATTTATACGAGTTTACTAATTTTATATTACGACGAGAACTGTTTAGCTTAAAATGTCTTATAATTGGGTGATTCTAAAATATAAATATACTTGAAGGTTATAAATACTTATGATAATGATATTGAAGGTATGTCTAATCGGATTTTCAAATTCAGCTACAGCTATTGATATGAAAGGTTGATTATTGAACATTAGTTTTGAGATTGAGATGTGAGAAGATTACACATGAGCAATTAAATGATGTTGCAGTTTTAAGTATAGAACTATCAATTAAAGAGGAAGAGGAGGCTTGAATATTGTGATATATTTGCTTACCCTGAGCTTAATGACTCTAAGGAGTCAAGAAAAGAAGGAATTAACTAAGAAAAATGAAGATCTCAGAATAAGATTGTATAATATATTCTATAAGCCTATATAAGGCTATGTAAATATGTTTATATGAAGATTATATGGTTGTTGGAAATATAGTATAGTAAATAGCTATACTTTCCAAATAATATTAAATTAAAAATAGTTGAAATATTTCTTCCTTAATTTCTTGGTAAATAAAATTTGTGTAGTGGTTTTTCTATAAGGATGAAATCATGATTTAAATTTTAGGGTTGATGATATACGGTAGATATTAATTTCATTTCATTTGGAATATATACTAGCTATAGATCTTACGTATACAGTAGCTACATGTAATAACAGATCTAGAAGTACAAAAACAAGTCTTATATTTCTCGCAGGCAAAAAATCTATTTATTATTAGAATATAGAATATCCGATAATGCTGTCAATCTATCAGTAGCTTGTTCTGCAGTTAAATCCCTCTGAGGTTCAGCCATTAATTCATAACCTACTAAAAACTTTCTAACGGTAGCACTTCGCAATAATGGTGGATAAAAGTGCATATGAAAATGTGATAAAAGTTGACCTGATTTATCTTCATCCCCTTGACCATTTGATATAGGTGCTTGATGAATTCCCATTGAATATGGAAAAGAAACTTCAAATAAATTATCATACTTAACAGTTAATCGTTTTATAATATCAGCTAAATCATTAATTTGAATCTCTGTAAAATTTTCAATAGATGGAACTTTTTGTTTTGATATGATCATTGATTCAAATGGCCAAACCGCCCAATAAGGAACAAGGGCAACAAATGATTCATTTTCAACAATAATTCTTTTCTTTTTCGTTAATTCCAATTTTAAATAATCTTCTAGAAGATGTGTGTTATATTTTTCATAATATTTTTGAAATGATTTAAGCTCTTTATTTAATTCAGTAGGAATTGATTCAGAACACCAATATTGACAATGAGGATGTGGATTTGAACAACCCATTACAGAACCTTTATTTTCAAAAATTTGAACATATCTAAAAGGTTTGCCATCAACAATTGATTCTTTTTTTAAAGATTCATAAATTTCTTTCCAAGTAACTATTACGTGTTTGATCTCTTTCACAGGTAATTGAGGTAGGGTTAAAGCATGATTCGGTGAGAAACAAATAACACCACATTTCCCTCTAACACCACTAGTTTTCAATAGTCTATTAGACAATATATCAATTTCAGTCGAGTTATCATTGATTACTGGTTCAAGGTATAAGGGTTGTACTTCTTTCATCGCCATAAAATCATTTGGAAATATATATGTTGTATTGTAATCGGGATTTACCGCACCGCTCGATCTTTTGTTTGTTGGACACAGAAAACATTTAGGATCATACGAGGGGATTACATTATTAGACTGTGATTCTTTTTGCCCTAACCATGGTCGTTTGGCCCTATGGGGGGATACTAGAACCTGATTATCTTATTAATATGTATCTTTTCGAAAAGGGTGAACAAATGACTTACCCAAGAGTCAGTAAGAGGATTATAACGTCTATGGGAATGATCACTGAAATCAAATGGTTCTGTTGACATTTATAAAATAAATTGTACCAGTTGTATCTTTAGTTTGAAATATTGACTAAGAAAGTGTCGGGCATTAATATTAGCATTTTATAGCTCCGATCACATGCAATATTTACAACAATGATATGGTACACTATTGCTTTTGGGCTCGGATGTCTTGATCTTAAGCTTTGGTGGTGTAAAATTTTAATTCGATGCATATGCGGGCCAATCACAATAAAAGCCCGATGTTTCACGGATCAATATTTCACACATATTTATACACAATAATACCTTTTTTCCGCAAACTAATCACTTTTTCGGTGTCGGAACAATTTCAACCCCATCATATTCATACTTGTCTCTTGTTCTTCGGGAGAATTATGAAACGGATCTACTAAGATCCATGATTGTTAGGCACTAATAGAACTATGATATCACAAGATCGAGGTTATTAGGTTCATGATCCATAAGATCATAGTGCATATGATTATTTAAATTTACACAAAAGTTAACATAGAGAAGAGTCACCAAAAGGAAATTTAAACTGAGTGGGGCCGGGGTGGAATTCGAAAATTATGATATAGGTAATTATGTTTCTGTTTAACATTCGGCTATTATAAAATTTATATTGCTTCGGAAAGTCATCGCTATCTTTATAATTATTCTTTTCGATCTTTCAGAGTTTCCATTTTTTAATACAAATTTTACTTTCCATAAGTTCTAGAACATGAATTGAAATTTTAAGAGAAGTTCTAATAATCACAGGAATAAATAATAATTCTCCTTACGGGTACCGGTAGTCATTAATTTATACCGGTTTATAAAATGAACGATGAAATTATTATTAATTATTGTGGTTCAAATAATCAATGTATAAATAATGACTATTAGCATTGATTTATCATAATACTACCAACATATATTTAGCTTAAGCTTAAGTTCCGACTCAATTGATATCACACTTAAGATCACTTAGATATCAGACATAATTTTGATTATTCATGCCATAAAACGTATGATTAAAAAGTAAATAGATGGCTGATCATAGTACCTGTACGGTTCATTTTATATATATATATAGCTATAAATAGAGCTGTTCATTGCAAAAACATTGAAAGTGTATCTGTTTTATTTTAGTAGGCCGTCAATACCTCCAACATAAATAGCGCTTCCAACAGCTGGTTCTGAAACAACTAATGCTTCTTGTAATTCATTATCTGTAATACCTGGATATTTCTTCTTATAAAAATCATTAATTAGAGCGGTTCTAACATTTTCAACTTTATTCTCTGGAAGCAAATGAACAGTACAGCCGCCCCATCCTGCACCTGTTAAACGAGAACCAAATGAACCATTAGAACGAGCAATCCTACAAATTTCATCAATTTCAGAGCATGAATTATTAAATAAAGTATCACAAGATACTTGAGATTCGTTCATTAAATCACCTAACTTTGCTAATAAAGATAAAGATTCAGCAGAAGAAAGTTTGTTGGTTGCATTCTTTAATATCTCCAGAAATTGTAAAACACGTCTAGACTCAGAATAAACATGCTTAGCACGTTTATAGATATTCAACTTCTTATATCTCACTGGAAATTTAGTCATATAATGTTTTTTCAATTCAATGACAGAGATTCCCAATTCGTTGGCAACCTCTTCTGTAGTATAACCATCCTTTTTATCAAGTTGCTCTTCCACGAGCGTTTCAAGTTGAGCTAATCTTCTTTCACCTTCTTCTATATCTTCATTATCCACCCAAGGTGCAGAGTTCTCTACTTTTTGGAAATAAGCATCTGAAAACCCTCTTAAAGTACCATACCCCAAATTTCCATCATTAATTATTGTGACACCTAACTTTTTAGCTAGCATCTGAGCAGCTAATGTCACTTCTACAACTCTTAAATTATAATTTGTAGCAGCAGTTTCATATTTATTTGAAACAAATAATGTGTTAGCTACAAGAAAAACCGGTTTTGGTGTTGTTTCTGGTATAGCAAATGTTTTGGTAGCTAGTTGAGGTTTAAATTGAACATATAAAACATGGTGTTTTTCTCCCCAAACAGAAGCACTTTGATCCATACCACCTGTATTTACACCAACATGTCTTTCGGAAACAACAGCCATAGCAGTTAAATCTTCTTTAGTAACTTTTGTAACTTTATTAGCTTTTAACGTTGCGAGTGATGATGCACAAATAAATGCGGCTGAGGATGATAAACCACCCCCAGTAGGAACATTACCATCAACAAAGATATTCATACCAACTGGAGTAGAAAAGTTATATTTTTCTCTGTTCTTCCATAAAAACTGATTAGCCACCAAATGACCACATTTGAAATAATTTGCCCAAAGAGATACAGTAGGATCAATATCCACCAATTTACCTGGTGCAGTAGGTAACTCAAACTCAACGGGTGCAAATAAAGGTGATATATTGTGTAAGATAACCTTATTATCATCCCTGATACTGACAGCCATAACAACATCGCTCTCTATTGCCATCGGCAAAACTGAATAATAACAATAATCAATGTGTTCACCAATTATATTAACCCTTCCAGGACTTCTTGTCACAAATTCAGCATCAAGACCAAATGTTTCCTTAAATTTAGTTAAAAGTGCTTGGTATCGCTTTGATTGCGGGGCAGGAGCAGTGTAAATATCCGATATCTTTTCTTCACTTGGGATTAAAGACATTATTGTTCAGTAAATTTATAAAGTATTGAATTATTTGAAAGTATAATACAAAAGAGTTTATACTCGATATTCCCGTGCTTTTATAACATCATGTTAGAGTGAGAGATGAATATCACATCATTGCTAATTTCCTACTGCCAAGTTTATAATTTAGATCGAATGAACAATATGCATGTAGTAGAATACGGCAACTGCGGGTCTTTTTATTTCAGTCGACATTTACGAATCTACCTCTACAAACCAATTTTTCCGGGGTAAAAAAAATATTCCGCATTGTGTGTTATTAGATAGAACATTAGCATGGATAATTGGATGACTGGCATAATAACACCAGCTATGATATTTATAGATCTAGATATATGTCTATATTCATTGCAATTGAAGTTTGGAAAAGAGCTGAGTACATCAAGATCAGTCTGTTACATCTATTATGTGAGGGCTGGATTATTCATAGTAAATCTGTCGTTATTTTTCCTATATTTGAAGTCATAGCTATACTACTATGCATAGTTATTACAAATGGATTTGCATTCTATATTTGTTCATTTTAATATTAATATTAGCTGCTCATGATTTATGCCACTCCATGATCATGACCATTGTTTTAATTTGCTCTTTGTAGGTAATTAAAATGGATATATATGGGATTATTAACTATAGCGTGATGTATAATGAAATAGAAGCTTTTAGATTTATATTCTTCCATAATATAGATCTATATTTACTGAAAATGAATACTATATCGAGAATTTAAACATAAACTCTATTGTGTATTATATTAATAGTTTTATAACGATTTATAGTGTTACAATTATGAAATGAACATGAATCCATATAACTAATGAATGTTAATCATGATCACCAACTTATGTTATTAATTGTTCCGGAACCTCTTTAAGAAAGAAGGATCCTGATCCAGGTACATTTACTTAGAACTTAAAATATTGAGCTGTATATATATTGAAGATTTACAATTGCAATTGTTGGATATATATTACACTCTTAGAACAGTTCACTAAAGAGTCGATTGGCTTTTTGGCGCAATTGGGAGAACAGGCACTTTGAACTTTAACAGCAATTGCAATTGAAATATATAAATTATTGTTCTCGGTTATAAGGTTCTTTTTTATAAATTAGTTTATCTTAGTGTCCATAGTTTCTCTTTCCTCTAGAGTGTTCATATCCTCCATTGTCCCATATCTCAACCGCTATATCCTAACAATTATGTCGAGTAAAATTGGATGCCTTAAGCATAAGTGTAATTATGCAGTCATTTCATATTTAATTAGGGTGACCTTTAACTTATATCGATAAGTATCTGCCAGATTGATGAATAATGTATAAGATTCAAGGAGACATAATGTATATATCATCTTCAATATAACTCCAAGCTAAATATAAAATAAGAGAAATATTAGCTGACTTTACGAAGGAGATATACCAGTAAACAAAATCACACATGAGGCCAATAATTAAGGTCCCGAAAACTTGTATTAGGAATGGCCGAACATTAGTGTATCATTTGAGCAGTTTTTTAGTGAATCAAATGGCCGACATTTATTCGTCAACACGGCCTAGAATTAATGTCAGCCGATTTATTAGTGCCTCACGTGGTCCAACAATAGTGCAGCGTTTGGGCGAATATTTAGTGTATACGATGTTTGATAATAAATAATCGGAATGACTGAACATTAGTGTATTACATGGCTGAAATTAAATGAATCTGTGCGCTTAACATAAGTTTTGAAAAAGTACTTACAGTTATTATTCCAACTGAATATTAATATTTGTTATCATATATCTTCCCTAAACCTATACATGGCTGTATAATCTAAAGGGATAGCTAATATTATACTGATATTGCAAATATATAATAACGTCTGTCGTGTCTCATCTGTTAGGTAACTAATTATTTTTATGAATATTGGTTAAATAAAATTCAATATGATTACCAAATGCAGGTTAAGCACTGAGAAATTAACAATTTATCTTATAATTACAAAGCACTCCCATTATTAATTAAGTTTTATAAACAATTAAACATCAATAAAAGATATTTTGTTAAAATATTTTAGTTTACTAGTGTATATTTATCCGTAGTTAATTTTTAAAATATTCGGTATATTTATCAAAAATATCAATCGCTCCCGAAATTGCAGTATGCCTGAAAGTTGAAATACAGACCTACTAGCGATGCAACTTTAAAATATATAAGCCGGTATCGCCGCTGTAATATATTAATCTTGAATTTAAAGTGTTTAGTGGTAATTGACAAGGATTCACATCGTAAATTTAAAAAGTTCTCGTAAAATGTGATCCAACATCAGCATTATAATTTATAAACCAGATCTATTTACTAATTAAAAATTCAAATGATTTTGTATACTATACGTTTACGACAAAAAATTTAAGTAATGTATTGGTATTTATAATTATTATAATCGGCTGCAATTTTGAAATTCTATATCAATATTCAACTATTATCCATAGAGTATTATCGTTTATACTCGAGCCGATGATCACCGATTAACTATTCACTATAAATACAGATGTAACAGATTCTACATGTAATTATTAATTATCCGTATATAAGTTAGCTAATTATAATTACATAGACAAGTTTTAAAATAATACCCCCAAGTTCCAACTACTTAAACAATAGGATCCGGTATATATGCATCATACGTAGTACGTACATTTAGATACTAAATTATAATTATAAGCATTAAATCTTATCTGAATAATTTTACATTGCATGAATCACTTTTGGACATAATTGAAAATTTTTCTTTTTATTGTTGTAGTCCGAAATCACTGTTAAATTTTCAATATACATACAGCTGCAGTTAGATTTGAGAAATTGTGATCTTTGAAAATTTTTAATGATGACTCATTGATCGACTTTGTGGCAGTTTCGAGCTTAGAAATGTAACTGCGTATTGCAAATGTTGTGCAACTTCATTATGATTTATAATCACCAATTGTATTAGACTAAAGACCCACAATAATAATACAGACCGGATAATTAAGTAACAATATATAACTGATCTGCAATTGGTCGCATAGCCTTAAAATGGCGATTCTAGTAAATCTACATCTGAAAATTTTCTATTGTTAACCTTAATGTTGATCTTCTGGGAATCGATTTAGACAAACAAATATCAATGCTACTTACTTAATACGTATACGTATATTTTGAAAATAGTCACTCCGGAGTCCCAAGCAGTTGCTAATAATAATGGTAATGTGTTTGCAATAGTATACAATGGTAGCAGTCAAGATATTACAACAATTTTAATATATAAATATTTCAACAAAAAAAAGATGAATGTTATAGGCCTATATGAGGATGCACACCTATGATTATTAATTCAAAACTCTTCGAATTCGCGTCTCAATTGTGATCGCAATATATGCTCCTTGCCATAGAAGGAAAAGTGGTCCAATAAAGAAAATGTTGGTTTCAATTGCTTGCTTATATTATAAAAAATCAGTAGTTACAAGAATAGGATACAAAAATAGAATGATTAAAATCTGTTGAAAGCTTGAAGGACCAATTGTAAATCCAAAATTAACCATCGACCAATATTGATGTTATTGTCATTAACTATTGCTTGGAGGCCCTGTGCTGTGCTTAGCATACCATGTTTTGAGGAATCTGGATAACAAATCATCTCGTAATCCTTTCGCTATAATTGATAATGTGTACTTAATATCGGTTCGTATTAGGCAGAAATTGTAAAGCATATCCCAATCAATCAGTCCTTTATTATACAATCGTTCTAATGTTCTAATGAAATCGATCAGAAGTTCGTCAGAATTACTACTACTTGTGAGAGAGGTAGTAAGTTGTTGTTGTGTATTAGATACTCCTTGTAATTGGGGTTGAGATCTTCGAACATAGCCTTCTGCTTGAGTTGTTGTGCTAGTTGTTGCAGCGTTCAATCTGACGGGAGCTTGGGGTTCTGCATATACTTCAGATCCATACGTTATAGCATTTGCATTTGTGTTTGTATTCGTCCTAATCAGCCTTGAATCACTACCTGAAATGCGAGGTCGTTTGCTAACCTGTGAAACCTGCTGTGGAATGATATGTCGGCCGGGGTTCGTGATACCAGATCCCATGGAAAACTCATCCTCCATAATTTTCTCGAAACTAAAATCGCTAACGTTACCGACTACTGAAACAGGAATATCACTCGGCCTATGTGTGCTTGCTAACTGAGGAGGAGGAGAATCCAAATAAATCTCAAAGACCGGAATTAGTCGAGGTACTAAGGGGTGTGTTCCTGATTTAAACCTTGAAGCATCCGGGTTTTTCTATAAATATTATGTTAATTGAAAGCTGTCCTCTCTTAACTTAGTCACTCGCTCTTATGCACTGTTGATACTTACAGGAATATAGGCTTCCCAAGTTGAAGAAGGAGCATTAAACCGACACGCTTGATCGTCCCAATGAAAATTAGGATTTTTTACAAGCTTTAACCAAGCCATGAATTGTTTTTTTAACTAGTTTGAAATGTTAGTACGCCATGTATTCATATATTATAACAACAATAATTATAATGTTGCATTATCAAAACTTAAAATCATGCATACTTCCGAAAATCTGTTCTTAACTTGCTTATCTGTAGCATGTCTACCAGTTTTATTTGCTGCTTGTGTTATATTCACCCAAGCTTGTTTCTTATAAATATTGTTTGGTCTATTTCCCTTTGTGATCTCTTGAACTAATGACTCGACTAGAAGCGCGTCTTTTTCGTCGGTCCAAAGAACTTTTCTTGAGGAAGAAGAAGATGAATGTGACTCTCTTCGTGACTGAGGAAGTATGACATCTGACCCAAAATTAGTTGGTGACTGAGGCTGGGTGATAGAGAGTTGGGCTTGGGATGGTGAATTTGATTGAGGAGTATGTTGAGATGACAATATCTGGTGTGTTTGACTTCTTGTTTGATGTATAGATCGCGATAGAGGTAAGCTTGACTGGTCTAACTGTTTATCTGAAGATATCTGCGTTTGCGACTGGGAAGTAACCGCAATTGAGTCCATGTGAAATGCTGATCCAATATCGGGAGGTTCTGTATTATCTCCATGGCCATTATTAGGCGTTGCCACATTCATTACGTAAAAGAAGCTAAAGTATGATGATAGAGCTGAATCACAATACGGATAGAACCTTAAGAAATCCAGACGTCTAATTCTTGTTTTAGTACTCTTTAAAATTTTTCAAAACATCAAGAAGATGAATTTATTTCAGGGTGAACAAATTTAAAAAAGAGGAAAAGTTTGATAAACATAAACAATATTAATATTAATGTAAATAAAGGCCGGTCAGTGGATGGAATATTTTTGTTCATTTGTTTACGCTTCCTAGCAACAATTAATTGAATGATAATTATAAGTCGTTTATAAAGGAAATCCTATATGATAGAATCTTAACCCTGTCTGTTTCTCCTTTATTTCTTACACGTCGTTGATTACTGTGAGGGTCGAGATGCATTAATTATATAAGAAACCAAATAATATGTTCTAAAATTTTTATCTGTCATATGCCCAACTCGTATTTTAAATCCTTCTAAGACCATATTTAAATAAAACATTATAATTATTTTGACTCTCTTGCTTTGTTTAATTTGTTTCCTTTACCGGTTATACATTAGGTCATAAGATTAACAACTGAATAGGTTAACTTTAAACTATTATTGCAATGATAAAATATTTGCAATTGAGTTTGAATTCGAAGTTGTTTAAAAAGGTTTCAATCATATTCCTTAACTTAGATATAAAACATTTAGATATTTAATAACTTATCACAACTATGTGTGGAGTATATATTCTATGGATAGTTTGTTTGGAAGCTTGACACTGAAAATGTAGTAAGTTCATGCATGTTTCACATCTCTGCAGTAATATTTAGATGTATAGTCTAGAACTTCACTTGTTCTGCAGCTATGCTTTCACCGCCGTATTCAAACTTTGCTGTTGATAATATTCAGCAATTCATGGATATAGGCTACACTAAAGTTGAGCTGAATGGCATGTACTATAATAACAACTACTTCCTTTAGCCCGTATAATCATGAGTGGAAAATTATGGGGAAAAAGACAGTTTTATATATAATAAACGTTAACATCTGGTTTTTGGTGGAAAATAGTAAACCTTTTAAAATGGTATTATAATTTAAGATTTATTGCACCCGAATTATAAAGTAATGATATTCATATTCGTGGTTAATACACTGTTTATCTGGTTTATTTTGTAGTGCCTATTTTTTATTATTTCCAATAATTTAGTATTGGTTATTGAGCTTATTCGCGATCGTTATTCTTATAAATGTGACGGGCAAATGTAGACCTCTTGAAGGCTATGAAATCTTTGTAATTGCTAATTACTATGGCTTTAATTAATTGTCCCCTAATTGTGGTGTTGTCATTGGCAGCTTTGAATTTTATGATTATGTTTATAAGAGACCTAGTTTAAGCTCGCAGTATCGATTTGATCTTTATATTATTGTCTTAGTATTATTTAGGATTGCTTGTTGTCGTAATTATATTATAATGAATTACCCAGATCAAAATATTTCATATACTTAATAGTGATTATATAATATATAAGCTTATTGTGGTTTACGAACCATGTAATTATTCGCTGTATGTAATTAAATTACTCTAGTGGATTAAGGTATATTATAATCCTATAAAATCGTATATTATATAATTAATTAAGTAACGAGGTTCGGCTGTGTCACTGTTCCAACTTCCCAGACTTGTGAGATCTTGTTCCTACTCCGCGTCACTGAAAATAAACAATTTTGGGTCTCCCTGAAATGCATGCAACTGTATACTGATTACGGTATAAAGAAATATTTCAGTGTGCATGTGCATGCAAGCATGTGGATAAGGTAACATCTATTAGCTTTATGCAGATGCACATCATTATATGAAAACGCTTCTTAACTATGGCGAATGCGGTGCGTGCGGTGGCGCTAAACGTTCATTTGGCCTGAACTGTGAGACTTCTGAAATAAACCGTTATAGTAAGGGACTAGTACTTGTTGGGTCTGAGATGTAATTCGATTGGATCAATCTTCAATCTTTTCTGTTAACTTGTAAAATGTCTTTTCCTTAGTTTTCACAGTTTTTCTAGTTTATTAATTTTACTTTTACAAGCTCAATAATATTATTATAATTTTACCTTACGAGAAGTTATACATGTAATATCAATCAATACTGGTTGTGTAAAATTTAAATAAAACTATCACGATTCTCCGAACATCAATATACGCAGCATATACGCATGATATATAATCGCATGATATCCGCAAACATCATATGAAAAACTGAAGTTCCACTATAGTAATTATACTAACTTTTTTAATTATTAAGAAAGTTAAATCTTTTAATCACATTTGTCGCGTTTGGATCTTCTACCTTACATACTAAATAGAAACTAATATTGCGACTGCAGATCATGTTCCATATTTCATGAACGTGGAATGATCATGTCATAATCAATTCTCATGTTGATAAATATTATAATATTAATAGTCTAATCCAAAATTTATCTAACATAAATACTGTATCTACAGATTATACTACAGTCCCTTTGCCCGTTGTTGTGTATTTTGTGAATCATTCATATATGCATATAAAATCACAAACTAGTGGTAATTGTAGGAATGTTGAATGTTTTAACTTAAACTTGATTCATTTAATAATAAACAATATTAATAGGCTTTACTCAACAATTAAGCCGCGTGCGATATCCATAAGAACCGCTGAATGAATGTAAGTTGTCGTGCCAAAGCGCAACAGAATATAGAATCAAACATTTACCACTACAATTTGAGCAGTGCTTTATCACCCATTTCAGCATAAGCAAATGAATTAATTGACTCATCTAGCTTATCATTAAAAATCTTATTCACAATTTGGTGTAGCGAACACTTTTTGCGCTTCTAGATTCATTGTGTCACCTCTCATAGTTATTAGCGAATATTTTGGGTTGGATTATTACAACATTTGCGATGTCATTAAATTGATGGGTATATACCTGTAGCTAACATGTGAGCACTTTAGTTCTCTTGTAACAACCACTAGAAGCCTTAAACTAAAACATTTTTAAAATTTTAAAAATTTTAGTTATTGGTTAAATATATAAAAGGCGTTCATATTAGGAAAGTCACAGAACCATCGTGATATTTTTTTAAAGATTTTACAAGCATTTCGTGTCGTTTGGGAGCTGGAATGCGTCATGAAGATGCCATTTTCTTCACATCATTCATAATGTTGAGACTGGGTATAAACTTAGTAATCCCCCTACCTTCATACATTATAGAAGATTTCCCCTTCAAACGTTTCAGTGGATTGAGGGCTTTTTGTGACTCTGGAACATCTATATAGCTATAGTATCACTGATTGGACTCAATCGTGTTTCTTTCTTACACAAAATCGGCCAAATATTTCATATTCTGTTTATGAAACTCTTCGATAACCAGTATTACACATTATAATCATCCGAGGCAAAGAATCTGAAGGTATCCAGTGACGTTACGCGCTTATATTTCTCATTGGGATATCGATTTTAAAAGCCATTGAGCCATAAGTTAGTCGTATGATGCCAATCACCCAATTGTTTTAAACTTCTACAATTTTCTATCCTTCTTAAAAAACATCTCAATATATATAATAATCAATCATACAAAATAATGTGTTTTATCTGAAGCACATCCAAAATTTGATATTTCTTGAATATTCGGTGTGATTTTGGTCTCCTCCAGAACAGTAAGCTTTTGCTTCAATTGATTGCTGATATCTTAGGAAACAACTCTACTTATGCGGGCTCTCAGTGTAGTTGTGTTCACTCCATGATATCTTGCATCGTTTCTCGTAAGGAGTTATCCTTATTTTGAAACCCAGAAAATTCGCGTATTTTTCCTTCGCAGGTATAATAGCTGTCTTTTCTATCGACAGATCTAAACCTAATTCCCGTTTAAGAAAATCAGACAGATGCTGACGAATAGCGCAACAATCTTTGTAAGAGCGTCTAGAGTTGTGTCCTCTAATTTTTGAGCTTTTCTCGGTTTCTGGGCCATTTTTGCTTTTGATATTGACCAATTTGGGGTAAAATTGAGTTTTGCAGAGAATATTTCGAGACGATTTTCTGGGAAAAGGGTTGTTCCGGCGCTGTGGAACATTAATATTAACTCAATACTAATAAAACAACAATTGCAATAGAGTGTATATTATAGATTATAATTAATATGATTTGAATAAATACTATATGTAGTTAGTAATTATATGACGTTTTAATCATAATATTAATTATAATGGAAGAATATGTTTTATAACATTATAGACATTCTCAATTACTTCTATTAGTTCAGGGCATATACAGTTATTATATTAAACTCTAAATTATAGCGGGCATATGCTTGTTGTAGATCTAAAAGCCTTTACTATATATGAATTTGAGAGTATAACCAGAATAGTCTTTAAAATAATTATTGTACTTTGTACACTTTCCGATTGCAATTAATATTTTAATAGATTGAGCTTATAATTCAAGCTTGGATTTAAAAGTGTCTCAAGGTTACCTTAATGATTAGAGCTAGTGTTGAGAAAACTTATAAGTTGAGTTTATTAACATTGAGAGCCAAATTATCTAAGACTATCCTAAGTTTCCTGACATATAAGTAAAGGAAATATAGCCCATTCTACAAGATGTTTACCCCCCATTATGGTATTCTATTCTATAGCAATTGAGAAAATTGACCCCATAAAACCACTGAGAGCAGCTGATTGAAATACAGCCGGGTCAACCCTAAAGTTATGCGTTCTCTGGGATCTCCACTTTTATAAAGTGACATTTTGGGTGAAGTATTTCGTGTTAGCGCGCACCCTTAACACCATGAACGAGTTCCACGCTACGAGGCATGAAGTATTAGAATTACGATTCTACAATCATTCTAAACAGTAAATTACAACCACCTTTCCAAATTCCAGCCCATATGAGAAGGGTTCTTGGGGATTTCTCTGGAGTGGTGTCCCAAAAAGAAAAAAGGGCGTTTATAAAACATGGCATAGAGTGTGATAAAACATAGCATACAGATCTTTAGGAAACATATTGATCAGATAAAATAAAGTAAAAGAACAATATTACTTTAGACTAATAATTTTCAATACACACCATAAACTCATAATTATAGGGAATGAGCAAATATTCTAATTTCAATTGTATTGTAATATCAAGGGTGAAATATGATACGATGGATGATACATCTTTTCGTATGTAGTGTGTGTGAATGGGCCTATGATTGAGTGGAATCTTGGGGTTGTAACTTTGTATCTATGTCTGGAGTAAATAGCTTAAGTTGTTGAACTGAGTAAACCGTGACATCGGATTGTATTCCACCGAAATTGGCCTTCTCAAAATCTTTAGTCAGTTGAATTGCTGAAGTTGGAAATTCAGTGAATGATTCCCGATCTGGCTTCTAAGGCAATTTTGGAGTTAAAAGATTGTAGTTAGTGTATCAAATATGATTGAAGATTAAGCTTGTTTTAAGCAAGATTGAAAAATAAATCGGCGAAACAAATAATTATAATTCTCTGCATTCAAATCCCCCGCCGAACTGGTAGAGCATCCAATACAGTTCGATGTCTACTTCATCTATTCTAACTATATCTTAAAGTCTGATTTAATGCGTTGCAATAACCAAATGATTTAGATTTGATTTACCCGCCGGTTACTTATATGGGAATACACAAAAATTAATTGCGTCTCAATAATACTTGCGTCATTATCTTTAATCTCACACGACATAACATTGAAATATCTAGATCTGAATATCCTTTTCGTTGTACTTAATTAGAGGAACTTGGATGTCAGCTTGAATCCATAATCATTTTATATTTCAAAATGTCAAAAATGATTGATTCCTTGAGATATTTTCAAATAAAGTATACCAAGAGGTGGATAAACAGCATTGCTCAAGGTCGTTATGCGTTTTCGAGTGAAACACCGTTGGACCCTAGCTACCGAATCTGATGCGACACTTACATATAGAAGCTTTAGCCGAACATTTAGAACATTCCAATAATAATGTATAGATTGAAAAGGTGTTGCACGCACTTATACAGAACTATTGACGGCTATCTATGTAGAACCTAAAATCATACAAATATGGTCTGACGCTCTGAACTAATTAGTTGTGGATATTTATGTGATATTCATCATGAAGCCTATAACATTAGCGATATATTTCGATTCCATGATCATGTTTACTAATCTTTAAATTGTGGTTAACTTAACCTCAGATATCAATATCTGAATTCGAATGAAACGTAGTGGCAACCATATGTAAGGCTCATTAATACCTAATTACTATTGGTTCTTTCTAGATGATCATATAATGAGCTATACGAGTACGTAATAATAATTAATACTACCAATTGTAGGAAAAAAACGGTATATATGCTTTAATAAAATCAAATCTAAAATTGTATATAGATGTTTATATAATTAAACTAAGCTTACACCTGGCTATATGTTATGAATATAACTTGAACTTATATAAGGCTATAGGCCATAGACATCCATATTTTTAATCGGTTATGTTCAAAATCATACATAATTATCGAAGTATGTATAATCGATATCGACATGGAAGGTGGCCAATTTTAGGCACATAGCTGCTGGTACATTAATTTTTATCTACGAAAATATAAGCATGATAATACTTTTTGAACTTTTATCCAATAAGCAACAATGAAAGATTAATAAATTCAAGCCATAAGTAGAAATGCAAAATTCATTTAAAATTGTTGCAGTAGATCGGGAGTTCTGGTTGGCATAAATATATGTATGAATGCATTATCTATTGTATTAATGCTGACTGCATCATAATTATGATTGGTTCCTTCTGCAAAAAATTTACATTTAAAGGATTAATATTAGAGAAATATTATTTGCCGTTCCTAAATTATTATAATATGTTACTTATCTTGTATGAAACATTATTAATTTATAACCCACTTTATACAAGATAAGGCATTTACAGTTGCTTAATATCCAATGTAAAATATGCCAATGTAGTTTAAATTTAATTTAATTATGCTTAGTTTTGACCAAGAAATCTTTCCGAGCTTGGCAATTATTACTTTCCCGCTTTCATATATAAAGGACACTTTAACCCTTTTTGTTATTTTGCTAATTGAGAGTTTCGTCAAGTTTTGTCAATTTTAACTTCAATAATTAGTGCAGTATCAAAATGTCAAGAAACTCAACTGACACTGAGGAGAAAAAGGCCCCAGCCACAAACATTGCTGATACACAGGTCGATGAGATCTACACAGAAGCAAAGAGTATATCTCAATGGCAGTCTTTTAAAGACTCCTTCAAACGTTTTGAGATGGCTGAGTTAGACCCAAATCTTACTGATGCTGAAAAGGCTCTTGCTGCAACTGCTAACTCTCCATTAGCAAGAAAATTGAAAAATAGACACATTCAAATGATCGCTATTGGTGGTGCTATTGGTACAGGTTTATTCATTGGTTCAGGCAAAGCTTTATCAACTGGTGGTCCAGCTGCTTTACTTATTGCTTGGTTTTTAATTGGTATTATGATTTATTCAACTGTACATGCATTGGGTGAATTAGCTGTTGCCTTCCCCATGGCTGGTTCTTTCTCTGTTTATTCAACACGATTTATTTCTCCTTCTTGGGGTTTTGCAATGGGTTGGAATTATGCTTTACAATGGTTGGTGGTTTTACCCTTAGAATTAGTTGCAGCTTCAATGACAATTCAATTTTGGACAACTACAATTAATCCTGTAGCTTTTGTTGCAATATTCTACGTCTTAATCTTATTTATTAATGTTTTCGGTGTTAAGGGTTATGGTGAAGCAGAATTTATCTTCTCAACTATTAAAGTTATTGCAATTGTTGCATTTATCTTTTTAGGTGTTATCTTAATCTGTGGTGGCGGTCCAAATGGTGGTTATATGGGTGGTAAATACTGGCATCATCCAGGTGCATTTGCCGCTGGATTTAAAGGTGTTTGTTCCGTATTTGTAACCGCTGCCTTTTCTTTCGCTGGTACAGAACTTGTTGGTTTAGCTTCTGCTGAAACTGAAAACCCAAGAAAATCCTTACCGAAGGCTACAAAACAAGTTTTCTGGAGGATTACCTTATTCTATATTATTTCATTGACTCTTATTGGTTTATTAGTTCCTTATGATGATGAAAAATTACTAAGTGGTACATCTTCTTATGATGCTTCAGCTTCACCATTCGTTATTGCTATCAGAAATGCAGGTATCAGTGGTCTTCCATCTGTTATGAATGTTGTTATAATGATCGCAGTTATTTCCGTTGCTAATTCTGCTGTCTTTGGTTGTTCTCGTACTTTAGTTGCCCTTGCTACACAAGGGCAAGCTCCTTCTATTTTCAGTTATATTGATAGAAAAGGTAGACCATTAGCCGCTGTTGGCTTAACAATGTTTGTTGGTTTGCTTTGTTTTGTTTCTGCTTCCGATAAACAGTCTGATGTATTCAATTGGTTATTGGCTTTATCTGGTTTATCTTCTGTCTTTACATGGGGTTCTGTATGTCTCTGTCACATTCGTTTTAGATCTGCCCTAAAAGCACATGGTCGTGGTACCGATGAGTTAGCATTCACAGCACAACCTGGTGTTATTGGCTCATGGTTTGGTTTCATTTTAAATGTTCTTATTCTTATTGCACAATTTTGGGTAGCTTTATATCCAATTGGGGAATCACCAGATCCATCTACATTTTTCCAATCATATCTTGCTGCTCCAGTTGTTCTAGCATTCTGGATCTTTTTCAAAATCTGGAAAAGAGAAAAACAATTATATGTTAAATTAGCAGATGTTGATCTTGATACAGGTAGAAGAGAATTTGATCTTGAACTTTTAAAACAAGAAATTGCTGAAGAAAAAGCTTTATTGAAATCAAAACCATGGTATATCAGAACATACCATTTCTGGTGTTAAAAAAACAAACGAAGTATTATATTCATGATATATTTTGTTATAATATGTTAAATTTAATTTGCATTCTTATTTATAAAAAAAATTGTTTTTCGTTTTTGATGTTGAAAATCTCTGTCTTTTGGATTCAATTGATAATATTCAATTATACCAATGTAATAAATAATAGACAATTATAGATATATAGATTTAATTATATGTCTTATGTCTTATACCGGTATATTAGTAAAAATATTATTTATATTTCCAAAGGGTTTAATGTTAATAATACCATAGCTAGATAGTGCTATGAAGTTAAGTCAATATTATAACTGGCTTTAAAACAATGACAACCAAAATATCTTGCTATGATCAGGTCTTCTTATGCAATAAATATAAACTAAACTAAATCTTTCAATTCTCAAACCTATTATTGATGTGATAGTGATAGTGATTGTGACGTTGTATAATCTAAATGATGGAAATTTAAAATTACGGATTTATCTTGTTGTTTTCTCATTAGTGATTTCATAATTATATTTAATCATCTATTTTATTAATTAAACTCTAGATATTTATACAAACTATTACAAAGTAACCAAATATAATTTCATATAGGTAGATCGTGAATCATGAATCATGGTCAATAACCAATTCCAGGTAATTTCATATAGTTATTTCACTTAATTTCGGCCATGGCTTTATAATAATTTTTGGCCGGGTTGGACTTCTACTACATCCCTGAATATTAACCAGCCATATACCGGTGATAATGCGCCCAATATTAGTTACGGCCCGAACTTTTGGAGATGTCCGATAATTGCATGTTATTCCACTTAATTTAGGCCACAATTAAACCACTAATTCAGACTACTTCATACACTAGTATGTATTAAGCCACTTTTGGAATATGAATTGGCTAGAATATGGACAACACGTGCGGCAGTTTTGGGAAACGCAAACCGGGAGAAAACTACTAAACTCATGGATTACATAAATTTGATAGGAAGATCATATCTTTAGCTAGAAGAGTACATTTTTAGGAAAGAAATCAGATAATTAAGTTTTTGGTCTTCAAGAGTGGATTCTTTAATCTTAACAAGTTATTGATTGAACTGAAAAAGTGACAAATCGTGACAGTAGACAAGTTTCAGATAGTTCATCATTTTTGGTTGAGCTATTAATTATTGAGTTTTCGACTACCGAGACATAAATTTGAGAGTCTGTGTTTTCTTTTTGATAATTGTTGTTCCCTTTTATCTTTTAAGTCAAAAAGTGAAATTTGAAGATCACCTGAATGAAACGAAGTACCATCATTGGAAACACTTTTTTCAAACCGCTGACGAAACCACAATATGGAAAGGAATCAATTACGTCAAAACACAACCTAGATATTTTCAACGCCGAAGCCTTAAATTTTGGAATGAAGTATCAGCATCATGGCATAAATAGATAAGCTCAAAAGAAAAACAACGGAGCGCAAATCGTATTAACAGTGTTGATACCTATCATCTGAAATCAAATGACACTATATTTTTGGAAGCACTCGACTCTGGTACTGCATTTGATCTTCAAGCATCAGAAGATACAATCTCCGAGATTAACAAGACTCTAAGTGGGTGATGTGGAGGATATTAATAGCTGGCACTAGATCTACCCACATTGTACGAATGTTACTATAAAAAGTTCCAGACTAATAAAACATTATAAGTTTTCTAATCAACTATGATACAACTTAAGTTAATATTAATTATAAGTTCAAAATATTATATATAATATTTATAAATCAAACAACTTAAAGCTTTTCTATAAGCTAGATTCATTAGAGCACAAACATAAACACAAACAATAACCAAAAAGAACACATTCAAAACATAATATTTAAAAAACCAGAACATTCCCCCTTAAAATTAAACCAAATGTTTATAATTAAACTCTATAAGCAGCATAATTGTAAGATCCCATCTCCACATCATCATCAACAACATTTAATTTTTTAGAACCATATTTTAAATATCTAAATTTTGAATCATTTGATATTTTCAAAGTACTAAAACATTTTGTATTTAAAGCATTCTCATATCTATCGAAACGACTTCTACTTGTTGTAAATGTATCTTTAAAAACACTTCCTGTTTCTGGTGTTGAAATTATAGATGAATGAAACCTTGTCTGAGGATTATGTTCTTGTTTTACTTCAATATTTTTTCTTAATGAATGTGGATTAAAACTATGAACACTACCAGTTTTAGGTGCAATAACATTATGATTTGATTCATAAATTGAATTATCCATTGATCGAGATCTTAAATTTAATTTGAAATTCAAATCTGAACATGTAATATCATTTAATCGGAATAACCAACTTCTCCTTTTACCTTCACACATTCCAACATACCAATCAATTGTTATCATTCTTTCTAATCTTAATTCATCAGCAATTGAACTATTAATTTCAATAACCTCAATTGATTTTGGTATTGATTTAAGAAAATCTGTTCCTTGATATTCAAAAGCAGATAAACTTGAAAACCCAGATAAATCAATAAATTTTAAATTATTAAAATTATTTAATAAATTTTTAAGAAATTTCATTGAAATAACTGAAGGATTATTATTAAAACCAAAAGTTAATGACTTTAAATTTTTAAATTTTGTTAATTGATATAAACTTTCTGTATTTAAATAATGACCTTTTATATTAAGATGAATTAATGATGTTTTTAAATTTGATAAATGTAAAATTTTATTCATTAAATTATTAGACATTGAATTTTTTGATTCTAAAGAAAGCCATTTCAAATTTTGAAATTTTGTTAAAACTTCATCCAACATAATCTTATTTTCATCATCATAATCATCATCATTTGTTATATATAGTTGTTCACAATGAGCTAAATTTAAATGTGATAGATAAGGACTTTCCAAAAAATTCAAAGATTTAATATTAATTTCAGATGTTGAAATATCCAACTTTTCGACTTTATTTAATAATTTTAAGAATTCTTCTATAATATCATTTGATAATTGACATGAATTTAATCCAATACCTTTAAGATTATTTATTATTTTTCTTGAAATCTCAAGTTTTGTTGAAGATATTAATCCACATTCCAAATTATTATTAAAAATACCATAAAAATCGATAGATTCTAACATTGCATTTGAAAAAATATCAATTATAATGCCTTCATTTAAATAATCATTGAAACTATTATTAAATTTAATCCATTTGGAAGATTTGAAAAAAGATTTAGGTAGTGTCATATCATCCTGTAAATTACCTCTAAACTGAGAAAAATCCACAGCGCCAAACTTTAGATTGTTAGTACTGTATAATCTACTTAATATTTCCAGATCTTTAGATGATTTTGGGACCACTGTTTGATATAATATCCTTAAAGATATTTCATACCATTCGTAAGAAACCGCCATTGCAGAAAGAAGGTCTTTGTGTCGAGAAAAAGATAAAACATTGTGAAGTATCTCCGATGGTAAGAGTTGTATACTCATGTTGTTTGTATGTGTATAATATATAATTGATGATTGAAAAGTGAAAAAAACAATGAAAAAGGAAGATATTCCCGGTTTTTATATGAATGCATGTTTATTAATAATTATAACGTTTATCATTTTAATATTGTTAACGCATATAAGGTATTTGTGGAGAAAAGCATACCCATCGCACCAAAGAGATGCGGATAATGATGCATAATTAGAGCGCAATGCTTGGCGAATTGAAATGATTTACAGTACAATGGGAAAATTGCGTTTGAAAATTAGAAAAATTGCGTTGAAATTTAAGAAATTGCGTTTTGGAAATATTGCTACATAATTTTTATAAACGGAAGTGAAAAACATTACAGAGCAATAAGTTACTAGGCAACAATTTTATCAATTTTATCAATTTTATCAATTTTATCAATTTTATCATATTTGTGTGCAATTTATATTTATTCTTATACTCATTTATATTATATCCGCAGCCAATTTTAATTCTGCGTGTTTTGCAACTGACCGATCTCGAGTTCATCTTCCAGCGCTTGTTGAATTTCATGTTCAATATTACTGTTCATATACTCCATTTCACCGCCATTCTCACCTTCCTGCTCGTCCAAAACTTCCATGCCTGGAATCTGGAATTGATTGGCCAAACTGCTCCGTCTGCCGTTCGCTTTAGGACTTAACACGTACATATTCCCGTTGGAACTTCTTAGACTCAGATTTTGCATGTTTGGCAATAGGCTCACTCTCTCGGCAAAACCACCACTTCTTTCAACTGACTGACTTGTCGTTCGTGATAGTGACAATGGAGTCATGGGTTGTTCCATGGGAGTCTGCACAGGTTGCAAATGAGGCGAATTTAACGGTTGAAGCGGAATATCAATTGCTGAATTTCTCTCTCCAGCAACAATATTATTTACACCACCGTTAACATTATTCAATAGGAAATATGAGCCTTTTGGACCAGACAACGAGCTTGGTAAAGTTGAGTGGTTTAAAACATATCCTGAAGGTGAACCAGCAAGTGATACTGGATCAAGATGAGGTGATCTGGGCTCACCAGCCGTCACATTATTATTATGCATATTTCCATTATTGTTTGTCCAAACCATGGAATCATCCTTATTAACGTTGCTATTACCGTTAATATTAACAGGTGCAGTCATTGTATTGGCAAATGAAAGTTTTGATTGTCGCGTGATTGGAGAACTTGTATCGTTAATATTATTATTACTGTTTTGATAATGATGATGCCTCTTATGATAAAATGAGGATTGAAATCCAGAAGCTGAACCAAAAAGACCATTTGCTCTTTTGAAACTATTGACATTAACATCATCATTATTGATATTATTTATTTGAATTGGATTACTGTCTATAAAATTATTCAAATTTGATTGTAATCCTCTTCTGTTTATCGGTGAACCAATTCCGATTCCAATTCCAATAGGATTTGATGTTGTTGAGATACAATTTTGAAATTTTGGACTTTGATTATTGGCCTCGAAAGATACCTCGTCACTTAAATTACTATTAATTAAATTTCCAGGTGATAATGATAAAAATGATATTGTAGAAGTTGTTTGTATAAGGCGATGACCAATAGGTGTACCGTTATTTGACGTAATCAAATTCAATGCCGGTGAACCAATATCTGATCCATCTTGATCACTTGTAACACCGGTACCATGTTCCATAATATCAACGTCTTCTAGATCTTCCTTATTGGTATTAATGATTTTTCTATCAAGGTATAAATTTTTTGATAAATTTTCAAAATTATTGGATATGCTGGTGTCATTTGTCTTAACGTCTATAAGTAATCCATTAGGGCCTGTCATAGCAATACTTTGAAGTTTTTCATCTTCCGCCTCCCAATCGTTAAAATGTAGGTTTGGTGATGAACCCATTTTTTTATTGTTTTTTATTGATAAAATTTTATTTAATGAAATAATATATTTATTTGTAAAAAATGTTGATCATAGAGATATAAATATCTTTTAACTCAAGAAAATCAATATTAAAGTACTATTACTAGCACTTGCTCTTTTTTAATTTTGAGATAATGTAATTACTTTTATGATTCTTATTTTTATAATTACTTTTATTTTTCTTATAAAGCAAATAAGCAAATAAGGAGAAAAGTGTTATGCTAGATATAAAATTTTGTGTATGTCTTTTTTTTTTTTTTTTTGAATAATTTATTTTACTGTTCAACCTAAAAATATTAGAGATTTTGAAAGAATTTTAACACAAACTCGTTTTCATTACCCGGCTTTAAGCGATAAGGTTTTGCTAATCTTAACGATAACAGTATTAGAAACATTTCTAAAACTAAATGAAATTTCCACTTTTAAATTTATAAAGAGGTTTTCTAACTGAACTTAACATTTACTTTGGCTCTGGATTTGTATTAACTTTGGCTCTAGATCTAGATCGCATTTTGTCAAACTTTTGAAGATCGGTTAATGAAAACTTTTTTAATTATTGTATGAGACTTTTATGACGTGCACCGCAATCTTAGACGGTTACTTGACAAGTTAAATTCCGAGCCGCTTTGCCGCGGCCGATGGTCGAGATCTCATGATACACAATTATTTCTTTATAATTGTTACACTATTAATTATTTATAAATATTTAAATTCGAAATAGAGGCTTTTTTTAATTACTTTAAAATTGCAAATTTTCAGATAGAATTGTCCTTCCAGTTCAAGCATCATAGTTAAGCTATTAACCTAAGAATTAGATATAAGGTGAGCTAATGAGCTATAAGGTTGAAAAATTAAGCTAACCTTAATCCAGGAACTATCATTGTAACGTCGAGATTTAAGGAGCAACGGAAAATTCCTAAAATACGATATTCCAATGAAAGATCGTGTCTCATTGTTAATTTACTTTTTCTGGTTATAGAAGGAAGTGATATTGTATTTAATGACCTAACAACAAGTATTAAACATTATCATTATTAAGTATTTGGTGAATTATTCATTAAAATGAAAAAAAAATATTAATACGATTATTTCAAGCTCTACGGCCATTATTATATGTTAGGTGCTCACTGCCAATTGCATTGTGTTTTGTTATTCATTATAATCATTATGGAAACTCACTTTCGCTCACACCTTCTCAATTAGGTTCAGAACTTCAGATCACTGTCCGTTTCATCAATTCCCTCCTCTTCAAACCACAACGTAATATCACCAGCCTTGCTGATAGGAGCACTAACTTACATGAAGAAGATCTAGAAGGTGAGGCACTTTTCGGCACTGTATAGGGTTGTGTTGCACGGGATATTTTTTATTTTGTGGTATTGAAAAACACGATCATTAAGCGCTTAATGTGACAAATGCATTTAACGGTTTTATTCCACAAGCACCTGCACTCAGAATAGAGGGGAATAGAGAGGGTTAATCATTTTGATCATGTGTAGCATGGTGTTGAGTCTTTCAAAAATATCACAATTGGAGTGTCCAAAAATCGTTTCGTATACTCCACATTCTTATCTCTTCTAGGAGTTGAATTTCCCAGGAATTTTCCTACAGTTTTCATAATTATGATCACATTTATATATCTGTATATATTGAGTTAATTTTAGAGTTATAATTTAAGTTTTTGGGAATTCGAATGAAAAATTGAAAGATAAAATTTTCATTGTTCGTCTCTGAACTTAACAAGTTCTTACATCGTTTCAGCTAATTGCTGAATATAGTTTTCTAAACTCATCTCATTACCATACTAAATAGATAAATAATGAGACCAAATAAATATGTTGTATAAATAAAACATTTATGGAGTTCCATTAATAACCCGATTATTGAAACCTTAAAAACCAAACTTAAATATTTCAAACAAACACCCACCAAATATAAATGTTGAAATTTAACACTTTTCTCTTTAGGTACGTTTTTAAATACTCTCAAATATTTACCTCCAGACACTCCACTGCTACAGAATTCGAGCAGATCCAGACGAAAAGCAACAATATTTATGTTGTGTTCACCAGAATAATCTAGAAAATATTTGAATCAAAAGACGACTTATAATCAAGAAACAATTTAATGAAATATATAAAGAAACCAATAATTATTTTATTTAAATTCCACCATTTAATTAGTAGTATTAATATCAATATTAAATATTCTTCAATCAACATTATTTTCAAGATAAACTTATCATACAACATTGAAATTGTCAGTTGTAGCTGCTTACGATTATAATACTAGATATATTAGTAATTACTAACTACAAATATAGACCTTTTACTTTCGGGTTACCAGTTTACATAAGACAATTGCAATATTATAACCATTTACTACTAAGTAGTGAGTGCTATATAAAACCTTAAACTGTTCTTAGAATAGTTTTAATCTGGAGAGTCTATAGATTATAGAATTTCATTTTAAGTTTATTATTTAGTTGTTATAAGCGTCCTTAAGATCATAAATGGCCGTCACCTCTACGAGGCATATATAACAAGAACCCTAGTCAACCCTTACAATGCAGCACGACTACTTTTCCAATTTTCACTCCAGATCATGAGACACACAAGTCCAGACTTACCTATGTTATAAATATTTTTAAGGTCTGGCTTGGCTTTTGTAGAGCACCTACGTACTCAGACAACACCATCCCAAACATCATGAGATCACTCCAGTCTATCTTCAGACATACCGTTCTGTTTGTTTGGGTTTTCGGCTTAAGAAAAAAAGAAACATGCTGGGAATATTTCATATTCATGTTTTTAGGGTGGATATTTGGGGCGGTACTCGAGAAAAAAGCGCCGGTTTCATGTAGATCTTGGTCAGACAGTAAATTCAATGATTTTTTTAACCAAAAGTATTATTAATTATAGATTACGCAAGTTTTCAATTGCCCCTGCCTATATAGCTATAAAACTAGATAGATAAGACTTAGAATTTCGCGCATATATCGATATAATTCTATTGCAGTGGAATGGAATAAATAAAGGTGGTGACCGAAATAACATGTTTATAATTATTATAATGTCAATTGTGAATTTTGACAAATTCGGTGGAGGATAATATATTGTTAAAGATTTACTCCAAGGATATAATTATAATAAATGTAAATAATCGTTGTAAATCGGCAACTCGATAAAAACTGAGCCGATGTGTAGTTTCGAAGATTTTCTATGATGCTCATGAGCGGCCCATAATGAAAAGAGATTTTATGAACTCTTCATGTAAAGTTGTAAAATATTGCTTACTCTTTGATTTGTCTTGTTCATCTAATCCAGAGCGACTCACGTAACTGAGGGGATACAGTACATTATAGTGCATGCCATAGAACGAATATTTTGAGTAAATACTATTAAATCTTCTCTGGTAATGTCAAATTTATTAATATACACTTATACAGTATAGTTACTAATATACACGGGCGCATGGCTCATAACCGAAATGATAGAATGCTGGCAGCAGAGAACAGCGTTAAACAGCATTTGTATAGATAGCAGTCGTAACAGACTGAAAATGAACTTCTTAGTAAGATAATAGTAATCTTTTGAATAGAAGAAAATATAAAACGGCTTTCCATTCTGAAATAGTCATTTTTAATGGAACTGAATGTTTTTATGCTGAAAGAATAGAAAAACATGGGCGTTCGGAATTATCAAATAAAAGCCGATACTTCCTTAATTATTAATTAAACCTGTAAAAATTATTTTTGATTTGTAATTATCCTTTCACAAAAAGCAACCGATATTTCCTTCCACCACTATTTCAGTATAATTTATTTGATTTGTAATTAATAACCTCGATATTATTAATTGTAAATTTCCTCTGAAAATATATAAATATAACGGCATTTCCAATACAAATAATTATTATCAACCTTCAGTCCTGAAAATTCAGCCTCACCAATTAAACCTCACTAATTAAGCCTCGCCAAGTCAGCCTTGCAAATATCACACATATCACACATATCACATTGGTCATAAATAATGTCTTCAACTAATAGTCCTGGTCCGAGGAATACATCTGACCTCAACCAAAAACCAGAAAGTTCTTCCTCAAGTGGAAGTATCCATGAATTCCAAAATGATATCGAAGATAATAGTGGTTTAAACAAAACATCTACAAATCAAAGTTTGGGAAGATTAAGCAGAATAAGTACAAAAGCAAGTGTTGCAGTACAAAGAGCAGTTCATATTTTTGATTCTTCTCTACGTAAGCATCATAAATCAGTTTTCTTACAATTTATCCCCGTTGTATTGTTAATGTTTACTTTAGTACTTGCTACGCTATCAATTTATTGGGGAAGTAATTATAGACGAAATGAAAGAGTTCATAATTTAAACATTTGGGTTCTTGATTGGGATGAGGGGTATAATGGAACATCACCAATCGTTGGTCCAAAATTAATTGAATCGGTTAATTCATTCATTGGTCCAAAAACAAACTTAGGATATCAGATTTATAATAAATCTAATTTTAACTATAGTATTGAAACCTTACACCATGAAGTTAAAAATGAAAAAGTGTGGGGTATTATTGTAATTAATTCAAATGCAACAAAATCTTTAATTTCAGCAAGAGATGAAGTTAATACATCTTTCAATTCTGATTATTTAATTCAATTTATTTATGCTCAAGCAAGACAAGAAACAATATTTGCAACAATGATAATGCCTAGAATTGAATTATTAAATAATGCTTTTAGTAAATCTTTTTCAAATGAATTTGTTTCAAATTTAACACAAGAATTAAGTTCTTCAGATTTTGTTAAACTTGGTTCAAATGCTCCACAATTACTAACTCATCCAATATCAATTACAAATGTTAATGTTATACCTTTTACTGGTGATGTTACGCAAGTTTTAGTTCAAGTTGGATTAATTTTCTTAATTATTGTTTCATTTTTTCAATTTAATTTCTTTGGACAAATACAAATGGTAATGATGGGTAAAGTACCATTTATACAATATCTTGGTTATAGAATTGCTATAAATCTTTTATCATATTTTTTCCTTTCATTATCATATTCATTAGTATCATTAGCATTTCAAGTTGATTTCACACATAAATATGGAAAAGGAGGATTTGTTGTATTTTGGATGATGAATTGGATTATAATGACTGCATTAGGTGGAGCAACTGAAAATTTTTGTATAATTGCTTTTTCATCATTCCCACCAATTTTAGGATTTGGTTTAATTACATGGGTTTTATTAAATTCTTCAACTGCTTTTGCACCATTTGAATTAATGCCTCATGTTTTTAAATTTGGTTATATGATGCCAATTTTTCAAGCTGTTCATTATAATAGAACTATATTATTTGGTACAAAAAGTATAATTGGCAGAAATATTGGAATTTTATTTGCCTGGATTGTTATTAATTCTTGTGTTTTACCATTATGTTTATTATTTGCAAAAAATAGAAAAATTGCTGCTGCTAAAAAAGCAGCTTTGATAGAAAAATAAATCCTATATAAGGAAGGGGCATGAAATTTTTTTCTTTATTTTTTCATTTGATGTTAACACTAATAGTATTATTATATTTTTTAT
The DNA here is from genome assembly GCA_001600815.1 of Alloascoidea hylecoeti. Taxonomy (NCBI): domain Eukaryota; kingdom Fungi; phylum Ascomycota; class Alloascoideomycetes; order Alloascoideales; family Alloascoideaceae; genus Alloascoidea; species Alloascoidea hylecoeti. The sequence continues at coordinate 571,857 of BCKZ01000017.1, read as the reverse complement.
TTATTGATCAATATTTTTTTAATTAACAATAAGAACTTTTTATATATATCGGCTTTTTTTTTTAGCTGAACACTCTTCTCTATAAATTATAATTATAATGGATATATTAAAGATTTCTTGAATCAATGTAAATATTCAAGTGTAAATATCCAATCGTAGATCTAAATCATTAATCTTCTTAATCCTCCTACATTCCATTCTTCTTCAACTTCATTCCATTCACATCCTAAAAGTCTTTGACCAGTAATTGGACATCTTCCCCCTTTTAATTGATCTTGATCTCTTAAATAATTATGAATACAAGGATAACAAAATACAAATCCTGTTTCAATTGCAGTTGGATTTTCAACTTCTTTATGACATAAGGGACATAATGATGAATTAGGTCCACTATTAAATGTTTTTTGATGTTTTTGTGAGTTTTCTTGAGCATGATCTTTTTCCTTTTTATTTTGTTTAACTTTTAATAATTCTGACTCTAAATTTAATGAATTCTTTTCATTATCATTTTCATTTTCATTTTCATTTTCATTTTCATCATTTATTGATTGTTTAACATCAACTTGAATTGGAATAGGTAAAGTAGATTCTAATAAATTTCTATTTTTTTTAGCCAATTGATTTGCAAAATCACTAGCATACCACCATTCTAAAAATTTTAATGCAAAAATAGCAACAGGAAAAGCATAAGTTAAGCTTGTAAATGATAAATTTTTTAAAGGATTTAAAAACTTTTCAATTAAAAATTTATTAATTTGTTCTGATGGACCTAATGGTCTTAATGGTGTAATTATTTTGGATTTTGATTGTTTTGATATTTGTTCTAATGCATAATCATAATTTGTTAATCTTGCAAAACGTAAATTACATAAATAATCAATTATTGAATGATAATTTGTTTTACCAAATAAATAAAAAATTTGTAAAAATAAATTAACAATAATAATTGAAAATTTTAAAACTGGATATATCTTCATAAATAAAATTTCAGATTCAAATTTTATAATTTCTTTATAATTCTTTAATGAATGAATTCTTTTCCTTTCTATATCAATATTTTTAATTAAAAATTTTGATTTTATTTTATTAAATTTTAAATCTAATTTTTCTTTTAAATATGGTAAACCAATTAAAAATGTTAAACTTCCCATAATTTGATTATTTGTTAATCTTCTTTCTTTTTCATGTAATTCAGGTACAATTTTTTTTGCCCTTGGAGTTTTTAATTCACCAACTTGAACTCTTTTTAATCCATAAAATTTCTCAGTAAAACTACTATTCCATTTTTTTAAATGAAAAAATTCGATAAATCCCATTAATATTGAATATAATCCATCATAATTATTTGCTAATCTTAATAAATATCGAGGATATCTTTGAGCATAATGAACCAATATAAATCTTAAAGATGGGGCGAGTAAATTATTAAGTTGTTCAGCTGATATAAGTTCAAAAAGTGTTGGAATATCAACATCCAAAGAGTTTGCATTTAGTGATGAATAGTATTCCATTTTTTTATTTGGAAATTTTGATGAAGTTTATATGAAATTTATATGGATATATTTGAAGATTTGATGTGTCTTTGAGATTTATAGATTGTTATTTTGAAGATTATTTGATATGGCTGGCTATTACAAATACGAAACACCCAAACATCAATTGATTAATTGATAGTGAAATTAAATACTATTTAATCGTGCGTGATTATTTGAATTAATCGAATACTAGGAGTAAATAAAATGAACCATCACATCAAATACTTAAATACACTCTTATTCAAGCAGAATAACATTATCCATAAAGCTAAAATCACGACGAATTGATTTGGTTACAATGGTATAAAGGCCTTGTTCATCAGCCCCGAATCTAATCGAGCACATGTGGAATCTCCTCATATTAGTTCATCACAAGCCAGGATTTATGATTATTAACACTCTACACCACTCCGAAGAAGGGGAAAAAGCTAATATTTATGTATCTTTCGAATTAATGGGACATAATGAATCAGGATATCATTGATAATTCCATCCCCCTGGTAGAGTAGCAGTCTTTGCCGTTAAGGACATCAACACTACAATTAGGAAAAGTGAAATTAGATCTCCTGAAGGTTAGTTAGTTGAAGCGTATCATGAAGAATCAAAACAAATTGATAAATTAGATAAATTGAACACTGATTTAATTAATTTAAAAAAAATAGATAATAAAGTATAACTAAGAACAGGACAGAAAATGTTTTCTGCTTCCTTCTACGGAGATTGATAACATTGTATGATTTTAGACCTAGAAAAGTCCGTAGCAGGAACATGCAAATTCCGAGATCATTAGTGATCGTCCCAGACCTTTTTCTCCCATCATCTTACTGCGTTGGATGTAAATTCCCATTGAAAAAATAATTTGTCTCATGTGATGATATTTTGCTATACTTCTAAAATACCAATACCTCGTACTTAACTAAGAGCTTACTTTTCATTTTCAAGTGCCCAGGAGAAAGATCTGTGCTTGTTAAATTTCAGGCTGGTTATAGTATTAAGCAAAGTTTCCGATGGTTCAACCTATTTTCATTTATTAAGCTTACAAGTTTGATATCATATTATATCGAAATTAACAATATTACTTTATTTTACCAATAACTAGAGAGATATAAATGGAGTCGATGGATTGGGGCTTGAATTAAACACTAAGCTTGATTAATAACGATACATCTAAGTGAGGGTAGCTTTAGGGGAATTATGTTGATTAAGACAGGAAATCAAAGGTTACCGTAATCGTATCTTAGACCCAATTAAATAAAATTACACAAAGCTATCTAGAAATGAAAATATCGGATTTTGTTGATATGCATATTCACTTCGGCTTTCTTACACATCTTACATTCTTTTCTTATAATCATGACTAATTTAAACATTAAGGGTAAAGAATCTTCTTATATTTTTGAAAAATATCATTAAGTATTCACAAACAAATATTAATTGTAACCTACAGGGTAAGTCAAACATATGAGCAGTCTTCCCATCAGGCGGTTACTCCTACCAAAATATCGGCCAACCACTTCAAATTTTATTTATCAATCTCTCTATATATACGACGTATTTTCAATTTAGTTGTGTCAACGCTAGTAATTGAGCTCCAAGAAATACTTCCTTGTTTCAAAAACAGATCTAGATATTCTGAACAATACATGTGAATTTGCACTTATCAATTAGTTTTTATACAGATACATGTACGTTTCCATTTCATTTCAGACACTGGATCAAAATCTTACGTTATGGACAAGCTATCCATATGGGCGTGAAGTTTTGATCAAGCCAATGATTGATTTAGGTGTACAACAAGCTAGGTAAGATGCCATAGATGGAGTTTGCTAAATGTTATGATTGTTATTAAGGACACAATATAGACTATAGTATCAAGCCCTAATAGTGACAGCTATGTGGGGTTGTCAATTGATAAATGTTTAGTTTGTACCACAAAAATCAGCTAATTATAACTATAGATTGATGGTCTTGTAAATGTCTTAGTTACAGCTTAATGAGCCTCTCTATATAGTGGATATGCCAGAACTATAGAACCATTATGTATTGATACTAATATTACTCTTGTTAATTCAATGACAAAAGTAAACAATCCGTTAAAAAGTGTCAAAATCTAGTGTTAGGATACAGCTACTGGAGCCGTAACGTTACTATAGTAGGTCACATTGATGCGGTCTTCGAGATGTTCAGAGAATTTGTGTTGAGAATTGTATGAGTACATTTAAAATGCCATTTTATATAGTCTAAAAGAATCTCTAATATCTACAGAATATTATGAACTGTTTTAGGAACAGTTTAAGGTCTTGTGGAGTATTCAGTGATTGGTTATAACATTCCCATTTGGAGTAGTATATAAAAAAGATTAGCAAGTTTGTTTGTAAGTGGTACTACTGGTATTTATCCATTTTTTGTATAATTATTGATGCTTTAAATATATAAATTTACCATTAATATTGAATTAAATAATTTTTAATAATATGCATTTGTTCCAAATCTTTAATCCCATCAATAAGTAATGCCAAAATACTTGAAGCTTGGGCATTTAATTGTTTATCAATCATTTCATTAACAACTTTTTCATCACCAACATCATTATTTAAAATTGTTAATAAATTTGAAATATTTCTTAATATTTCAAAATTTCCATCAATTTTTTTTAATTCAATATCATTTAAATAATTTAAAATGATTTCAATTTTTTTATCTAATATAAATAGTGAATTTAAATTTGTTTTTAATTGATTTTTTAAAGATTTTAAAATTTCATCATTATTTTTAATTAAATTTTTTGAATTTAATATATCATTAATTGATATATTTTCAACTTTTTTTGAATCAATTTTTATTTTTAATTCTAAAAAAATTAATTTATTTTCATTATAATTCTGAAAATTTTTTTGATTTTCACTTTGAGTTCTTAATTCATATATTTTAATTGGTAATTTATTTTGATTTTTTAATTGATTTAAATCAAATATTAATAAAAATAATGATTCATTAAAAACTTCCAATTGTTTGTAAATATTTAAAGTATCATTTTCATTTATAATTTTAGAATCATTTGCTGAATCAATGATTTCATACCATCCAATAAGTTCTTGTTCTGGATAAATGATACGAACTATCAAAATAAAAGTTAGCAACTAGAAACCGATAACAAAAGTTCATAACATCTTCATTTGGAAACGTACATTGTTCAATCCTATCAGTTAAATAACCTTTATCAACATTATAATCATTATCAACCATAATTTCAAAAGAATTAACAATTGTTATATTTTTAGCATCTTGTGTTCCTAATATAATCCCCAATCCTATACCCCTGTGTTAATAACATCATCAAGAATAATCATATTAATATAAATATGAACAGACCTTTCTGATTATTTAACTTATTTCGAGTACAGACATCTGTTATGTTTAATAATGGTAGTGGATGTAGATTAACTGTAAGACTTGATGTTCCCGTCATGATTTTAATAGTAAAGGGAATATTGAAATTGAAATGGTGCAAAAACTACCATACATATTCCTCTAATTTGGGCCAAATTATGTCATATATTTGGTACAAACCGTAAACTATAGTATAAAACAATGGCTAAATAAAGTGTATGTATTTGTCAAAAATATCATTAAAATTATAAATATTAAATCAAATAAACTAAAATTTATATTCTTTCACCTTTTTCATTAAATTCATCATCAAAATCAGAATCACTTTCACTATCATATTCACCAGAAACATCACTCCATTCTAAATAAACATCTTTAATAATTAATTTTGTCTTTTTTAAAACTAATGGATCAAAAGGAAAATAAGCTTCTAAATCAATAAATTCATGTTTTTTCGTAAAAATATGACCATCATTTGAAATATTATTATTTGAATTTAAACTTATATTAATATTTATAATTTTTGAATTTGAGTCATTTTGTTTTTTTGTTAATTGTTTTTGATTTTGTTGTTCATTTGATTGATTTGATAATAAAACACAATTTAATTTTTCTTGTTTATTTTTTTCAATAACCGAATAACAATAAACAATCCCTTCAACTTGAGCAATTTTTGCAAATATTAAAACAATTGTTTCATCACAATATTTCAGTGGATTAAAATTTGAATTAATCATTCTTGTAAAAAATTTATCTAAATCACAATCCCATTTCCCACAATTTTCATCATCATCTTCATCATTTTTTAAAATTTCATGTCTATAACAAAAAATATATAAAATTGTTTGAAATACTCCATAAAACATTTTAAATCTTTCCATACCATTTAAAGAATTTTTAACATCAAAAATTTCAACTTCTCTTTCATCAACATATTTTTCCATCCATGATTTTAAATAACTAATTATAAAACTAATTTGAAATTTTGTTATTTTTTTAGATCTCGATATAAATGAAGCAACATATTGCATTGATTTCAATTTTTTTTCAATTGTTTCATTTTGATTAAAAGAAATATCAATTAATAAAACTAAAAAGGTGTCAATTAATTCTGATGATAATTGAGTAATTTTAAATAATAAAAATTGAATAGATTTTGTATAATGAGTATTTAAAATATGAGTTTTAAAAATTGTTAAAAAAGTATTGAAAATAATAATTCCATTACCATTATTAATTGAGTCAATTGTAAAATTCTTTTCTAAATATTTAAAAATTAAAACCATTATTGAATCTAATTTTGAAACTAATTCATTAACTTTTTCTTTTGAATCTATTATCTCATCACAATAATCAGATTCATCAGATTCATAACCACTTTTAATATCATCTTCATCATTTTCATTTTCAATTTCTTCATTTGTTTCTAATTCATTACCATTTTTATCGACAAATCGAACTTTTTTAGAACTATTATCATCATCTTCATCATCAGATAATTCTAATAAATCATCATCTAAATCATCCAGTTGATTTTGTAATTCAACATCTAATTGAATTGATTTTTCAAAAATTAAAGACCAAGTTGTAAAATTTATTTCTTCTAAATATTCCATTGTTTTTAATAAATTTTCAATATAATTTAAAATATTTAATTTATTATCAAAACTTTTAATGTGTGGGAAATATTTTATAAAAATTGATGGTAATATACTTATTGTTGTTGGAATTAATTTTTTAATTTGTTTTAATATTAAATGATGAGGTTCAGTATTTTTATTAATAAATTGAGAAATTAACTTATTTGCAATTTCAGACCACCATTTTGGTATACCGCTTACTAAAACAATTATAAAACGGATATAAATATCAATAAAAGATTGTGGTTTTGTTGACCATTTTAATTGAATTATTGATGATATTAATGGCGTACAATTTCTATTGTCTAGTCTGCTTATATCAGCAGTCAATGCTTGTAAGATAAATTGTAAATGTGTGTTAGTTAAATTTGATTTAGATTGAGGAGTGGTAATTTTAGAAGTTAAAGCTTGCAATGGATTTGTATCATTTTTATCCAAAGCATCCAAGGCATTCTTAACATATGATCTATACACTTTGGCAGAAAAAACATCTCCATCAGCAATGTTTTGTACTTTTTTCGCACCATCCACATGTGAACTCACTGATGTTTCTACTTCTGTGTCTGGAGCCTCCAATTTCCGTTTTTTGGAAGAATCAGTATCTAAAGGAGAAGCCGGTCGTTTCATTCTCAATTCCCAGTTTTGTTGAATAGGATGAGGATTCGTGGCTGTGGACATATTTTTTATGCTTTACAATTTTTTATTTTATTTTTACACACCAAAAGTGAAAATTTGTCAAATCGAAAAAAAAAATGAGTGAAAAATAAAAAAAAGTGGGGTGTCTGGGTGTTCTTATATTGTCATGACAACCAATAAATAAATATGTTTACTTTTTTCATCCATCTTCTTCAAATATTCTCATCTTTTTATTTGCAAAAAGCCAAAAATGAATAATTTCGATATTTCAGACAGTTTATCAGAAAGTGACTCTGACAGTTTAAGTGATTTTAATATGAGTAATTTATTCTCAAAGGATATTTCCCAATCCCAACTTAATAATCAATTTGATGGCTTTTCATTTGCTCCTCAAGAAAATACAGATTTTTCCATAGAAGAAGTCAGAGCACAAGCGGTATGTTTTTTTCATTTTTCATCTTCATATATAATTACTAACTGTTATGATGTAGAATCATTTATCAAATCAATCTTCTCCAATTTCAATTTTTAATTCTCATAGTTTTTCTTCAATTCCTTATAATCTTCATCATAATAAATCTCCAGAATTTGAATCTTATAAAACTTCTGTTAATGATAATCGAATTTCTTCTCATTCAAATTTTTATAATCAAAAACATTCTAATGATAATCAAATCAAACGAACATCTACTGGGTTTTCAGATGAAGCTTCTCTTTTTAGAGATTTAAATATTCCTAAAAATTATGATCCTGTAACACAAGCAAAACAACTCCAATTACAAAAACAAATCGAAACTAAAAACAAAAACAAAAACTTAAATAAAAGTATAAACAAAACTAAAACACACACATACAAAAATGGTTCTGAAAATGGTTATGCTAGAAAATCTCATTCCGTCATATTAGAAGATGCAACTGATGAATTATTACTCCCAGCAGGTTATACATCATTATTTTCAGTTGATATGCCATCATATAGAAAAGCATCATCAACTCATAAAAAATTATCAACAGTACCATCATCACAAACAGATAATTTATTAACAATTGCTTTACAAGATATGAAAGATAAATATAATGGATCAATTAATGAATTAGAAAATTTAAATAATCAATTAATTAATTCAAAAAATTATATTAATAAATTAATAAATAAATTAGAAATTGAAAAAAATCAATCAAATGAATTAAAGAAAAAAATAATTAAATACAAAAATTCTTTAATTTTTTCAAGAAATGAATACTCAAAATTACAATTACAAAAAGGAAATAATAAAAATAATAATAATAATAATAATAATAATAATAATAATGAAGAGTTTTTATCAAAAATGAAATTATTAGAATCTGAAAAATTACAATTATTTAAAGAAAATGAATTATTAAAACAAAAAATTAATAATTTAGATATACAACAAAATACGTCTATAAAACAAGAAATTGATAATAAACCATCACCTGAATCAAATATAAATATAAACAATACAAATTCCGATACAAATGGAAATACAAATTCTTTAATGAATGAATTAAATCAATTAAGACAACAATTAAACCAATTAAAACAAATTCAACAGAATCAACCTAATCAACCTAATCAACCTAATCATAAACCTTCAAATAATGATAATAATGATACAATGATTTTAACAAATGATTTATTAAAATTACAAAAGAAAATTAATCTTAAAAGAAACATTAAAGATTTAGAATCTAAATTATCTGAATTAAATACACAAAATACTTATAAAAATCATGAACAAGAAGATGAATCATCATCAGAAGATGAAGAATATGATACTGAATTTACTAATATTTGGGGTCCTATTTCAAATTCTAAAAAACAACATAAACCAAAATCAATAATGAAAAAGAAATCAAAATCAACAAAAAATTATAATTCAAATAAAAATAAAAATAAAAATCCACACTCTTTAATAAATTTATTAGATAATCAAATTGATCCACATTCATGTAATCAACATAATACCAAAAAACAATCCAAACAAAAAGGCTTATATACAAAATTTAATATATCAATTCCAACATCAGATTCAGAAGATTCTCAATATATTGAAGAATCAACAATTCGTCCATCAACATCATCATCAAATTCAATTAAATTTTTATTTAATGGTATTAAATTAGAACATGAAAATTTAAAACAAATTTGTCAAAATTTATTAAAAAAATATAATAATCAAGATCCATCAATTGAAAATCATAAAAGGAAAAAAATTATTAAAAATGTAAATACTTTTTTAAATGAATTAGATAAAAAAGGTGATCAAATGTATGCTTTATATGATTTAATACAATCTGCTGATTTAAAAATTGATAATGATGATGATATAAATAATGATGAAAATGATGATGATGAAAATGAGGGTTATAATGGGATAGAAGATGGACATACTATTGATTTATTAGGTAAATATTCGTATATTAGACGATAGTATATTATATCTGTATTAATAAATATTTATTATAAACAATCTTTATCTTCATTAACGGTGAACTTCCGTGATTGTCTGAGTTAAATTAAGATAAAACAGTCTAATATGTGAAATAAAAGATGTGCGAAAAATATACGAATTTATTCAATCACTAGAGACGTTTATATTTGAATTCCACAACGATCTTTTGGGTTTTGAGGGTGGTTGGGTGAAACATTTATTAATTCTAAAACATAATCCGATTAATAATGATAATTTAAATTCTTTTATTTCTCCTTTCTTCTTCATTCTTATTCTTTAAAATGTTTACTGGTATTGTTGAACACATTGGAAGTAAGTATCAATTCCAATACCAATTTCAATTTCAATTATATCATCAATAAAACTAACAATTTCTTTATAGCTGTTTCTGAATATATAAGCAAAGATGATTCAGAATCCGGAGGTCAAGGAGCATCAATTACAATAACAGACGTTGGTCCAATTCTAGATGATGTCCATTTAGGTGATAGTATTGCAATTAATGGTAAATACACTTCCTCTACAATTACAATTATAAATTATAAATGATTACTAATTGATATACTATAGGTACTTGTTTAACTGTTACTGAATTTAATGGAAAAGAATGGTTTAAAGTTGGATTAAGTCCAGAAACATTAAATAGAACAAATTTAGGAGATTTAAAAAAAAATGATATTGTTAATTTAGAAAGAGCAATTGCTGGTGATGTTAGATTTGGAGGACATATGGTTCAGGTAAATTATTCAATATTTAAAAATTTATGATTAATAATTCAAACTAACAAAAATAAAATATTATAGGGACATATTGATACAACTGCAAAAATCGTTGATATTAAACCAGAAGGAAATGCATTAAATTTTACATTTAAATTAACAAATGATCATTATAATAGATATATTGTTGAAAAAGGTTTTATTTGTACAGATGGTGTATCATTAACAGTTACAGAAGTTAATTCAATTGAAAAAACTTTTTCAATCAGTATGATTGCTTATACGCAAACTCGTGTTATTATATCAAAGAAAAAAATTGGTGATTTAGTTAATGTTGAAGTTGATTTAACGGGTAAATTATTAGAAAAACAAGTTGAATTACAAATTTCAAAACAAATTATTAATGATGATTCACCATTATCAAAATATATTAATAATATTGTTGATAAGAAAATTAATGCTATAATTAATTCTAAAAAATAGATATTTATTAAATAAAAAATGTTAATAAAAGTTAAATAGTTTCATCATTAAAAACTAATGAAACTCCTTCATCACCAGCAGTTATTAATCTTTTCCCATTTTCTTGAATTGTAAAATCTAATATTCCATCATTATGTCCAACACCAACAAATTTCTCTTCACCAGTTCTAACATCCCATTTTTTAATAACTCCACTTGTATCACTTGAAATTAATATAACTGATTTTTTTAAAAATTGTAATTTTGTTATAACTCCTTCACATTGAATTAATTTTCTAATTCTCCACGATCCTGTATCATATAAAGTAATTTCTCCTTTAACATTACCAATCGCTAATATTGGTAGTAATCCACACCATGATAATGCTTCAATACTACAATCATTAATATCATTTTCATTTTTATAAGTATTAATATTTGAAATAACATGACCATTTTTTGTAGCTATAATTGATAATTTACCTTCTCTTGAACCAGCAGCAATTGTTGTTTCATCATCATTTAAAGAAAGTGTAACCCATGGAGTATTACCTTTAAATTGAGAATTTCCTAATTTATAATTTTGTGTACCCATATAAACATTCCATGAAACAATTGTACCATCTTCTGAAGAAGTAATTAATGTAAGACTATCTAAATCGTTTGTATTCACAAATATACCAGCAGTTGTTTCAAGACTATGAGCAAAACCAGTCATTATTCTATCTAATGAAGGAGATAATTGATAAACCCAAACAGAACCATCTTGAGCACCAAAAGCAAAAACATTCTGTTTTGGATGTATTGTAATCCAAGTAATTTCATCCACTTCATCTAATGAACCATAAAATTCCCAAATTTGTCCTCTTCTTAATGAATGCCAAACTCGAACTTTACCAGACATATCACCAGTTATTAAAAATTCACCATCATTTGTAAAACCACCAGTTATAATTGATTCTGTATGATTTGTTAAAGTAGTTATAATCTTTGATGGATTTGATTTAGTTGTCCATATATATCCCATATTATCTCCACCACCAGAAACAACTATTGGTAAAGTTGGATGTGATTTAACCATAAATATAGAATCTGTATGTTTATCAAAATAACTTGATGAATTATTTGCCATGCTTATTTCAAGGAAATCTTGTCCTTCAGGAATTTCAATATTTGAACCTTCACCTTCAACTTCTTCTTCTCCTTCACTCATTGATTCATCAAGATCTTCGTTATCTTGATCAGGTACAACTTCGGCAACTTCATTTACATCAATGAATTCATTTTCATCTTCTTTTAAAGATTCATCCTGTTGTTTTTCAAGAGACATTTTTGTTATTGTGTATAATTAGTAATGTATAAATTTTTCACTTTGATTTCAAATCTTTTGTATTCTTACGAAATTGATTAGTAATCTAGTTACCCGGACTTGCCTGGATAATAAATGACGCTGTTCTGCATAATAGTTACATAACTGTGCGGATAAACTATACGAACAGCTACCCTTACATACTGAATCATTTATCGGAATCTCGTTATAATATTAATATTGAATATTTAATATGAGATCTAATGATTAAATTATATTGACATCAAATGACAAAATTGTGTAGTCTAATACGAGAATATTGATATAAATTTTAGCCAGGCCAATCGCAATGTTGGGTGCTAATTATTACTAATATTTAAAGTTTAGGCTTTAAGATTGACGTTAGATGATAGAGGGAGGGGAGGAGACTTTTCTACAACTTATCTCGTTCCTTTCATTTATTCCATTCACAATATCATATATCATTAAAAAATGCCTGAGTTATTATTAGTAGATGAAAAGGGAAACTTTACAGACTCCTCTCATAGAGTCATAACACTAAAGGGAATAAATATAGATGCAACCAGCAAACATCCATCCCAACCATTTATCCCAACATATAAATCTATCACTTCAGAAAATGAAGATCAATATTGGGATGGAGATAACGTTTCATTTTTAAACAGACCATTTACAATAGAAGAAGCACCAATACATTTTAATAGAATTAAAAAATGGGGCTATAATACATTACGCTATATTTTTACATGGGAATCAATAGAACATAAAGGTCCAAAAAAATATGATTTTGAATTTATTGAATTTACAGTAAAAATTTTAAAAATTGCTAAAGAATTTAATTTTTATATATTTATGGATCCTCATCAAGATTCATGGTCAAGATTTAGTGGTGGTAGTGGAGCACCATTATGGACTTTTTTATCAGTTGGTCTAAATCCAAAAAATTTTAATAAAACTGAAGGTGCTTGTATTCATAATTTTTATAATGATAAAGGTTATCCAAAAATGTTATGGGCAACAAATTATAATAGAATGGTTTGTCAAGTTATGTTTACTTTATTTTTTGGTGGGAAAAAATTTGCACCAAAATGTATAATTGATGGTATTAATATACAAGATTACTTACAATCTCATTTTTTAAATGCATGTTTAGTTTTATATCAAAGAATAATTGATGAAGGAGATCTTATGGATACAACAGTTATTGGATTTGAATCATTAAATGAACCATCAATTGGTATGATTGGATTACAAGATATTTCAAAAATACCACATGATTTAAAATTAAGATTAGGAACATGTCCAACTGCTTTTCAAGGAATGAAATTAGGAATGGGATTAAAAGAAACACTTGATGATTATGCATTTGGTTATTTTGGTCCTAGAAAAATCGGGAAAAAAACTATTGATCCACAAGGTGAAAAAGCATGGTCTTCAATAGAATATGGTGAAAAATATGGTTGGATTAGAGATCCAGGTTGGAAATTAGGTACTTGTATTTGGGCTCAACATGGTGTTTGGGATATAACAACAAATAAAGTATTAATTCCAGATTATTTCCATAAAATTAAAACTTCATTCGATAATAATATTACAATTGATATTGAATATTTTCATAATCATTTCTTTCTTGAATATTGGAATAATCATTTCAAAAAAATTAGAAATTTATCAAAAACTGCATTTGCATTTTGTCAACCGGTTGTTTTAGAAATTCCACCCGATTTTAAAGAAAAATATTTAGATAATAGATGTGTTTATTGTCCTCATTATTATGATGGATTATCATTAATGATGAAAAATTGGAGTTCAAAATTTAATATTAATACATTAGGTATATTAAGAAAACAATGTTCAATATTAGGTGGAATTGTAATTGGAGAAACAAACATTCGAAAATGTTTAAGATCACAATTTAAAGAAATTAAAAAAGAAGGTTTAGAACATATGGGTAATATACCATGTTTAATGACAGAAACTGGTATGCCATTTGATATGAACAAAAAATTAGCTTATAAAAATGGTGATTATTATTTACAAATTAAAGCACTTGATGCTCTTAGTTTTGCACTTGAAGGTTCAAATATGAATCATACTTATTGGACTTATAGTTCTTTTAGTTGTCATGATCATGGTGATTTATGGAATGATGAAGATTTTTCTTTTTGGTCTCCTGATGATATGACTGATGAACCAATAAATAAACGAATATTAAAACCAATTGCAAGAAGATTAAGTATTGATAGTAAATCATCATCATTTGGATCTTTTAGTAGTAAAGCTTTCACAAGAATTTTACAATTAAATAAATCTCAAGATTCTATATCTTATAATGGTGATGATACAAGATCTGTTTCGATTTCTGTTAACCTTGGTGATAAAGATATCAGTTCTAAATCAAATCAAATAATAATAAATAATATTGAATCAACAACAAATGATAAAACAATGAAATTTGATGATGATCCAACAAATGGTACAAGAGCAGTAGATGCTACAATAAGACCATATGCTATAAAAGTTAATGGCATAACCACAAAATGTGAATTTGATTTAAAAAATCATACATTTACATTAACTGTATTAAATTTAAATGATATTAAACATAATAATGAAAATCCAGCGCCAACTGAAATATTTCTTCCAAATTATCATTTCCCTGCTGCTTTATTAATGGTTGATTCAACTGGTGGTAAATGGAAATATAATTCTGATACTGAAATGTTATTATGGTGGAATAAAAAAGGTAGTCAAACATTAAAAGTTTTCATTGAAGAAGTTGAAAAAAGTGTTCTTGTAAGAATGATTATGGATCTTAATAAACTTTGCTATTGTTAGCATTTTGCATATAATATACATAAAAAAAAATTAAATAGTAAATTGATTTATAATATATATAATACTTAAGTTTAAAAGTCAAATGTATCATCTCTTTCCCTTTTCATTTTCATTTCTGTTTTATTTAATCCAGAAACAAATTTCCCAAAATAATCAACATATGGTTTTAAAGATGTCTTTTCATAATCATGTATTCTTTGTGTTGATTCAGATTTATCTTTACTTTTTTCAATTGTCCATTTATCTAATTCTTCTAATAATTCATCTAAAGTAGGAACTGAAAAAGGATCAAAATCAACTTCTGGGTCAATAGGAACACAAACTCTTCCTGTCCCAGGATGTATACAAAAAGGTGATTTTAAAAGATGTATTAATTGACGAGAAACTTCAACATCTAACCTTGGATACATATATTCAAATATAACATCTTTTTTAGCTTCAATTAATTGTAATGTATTTAAATTTTTAGAAACTCCAGATTTTGCTAATTCATCAATATCATTCCATTTTTCTAAACTTGATGAATTTTTTTTTAAATTCCATTTTTCTCTTAATTTTAAATTTAATATTTGATCAGGTAAAATATTTAATAATTTTTCTGCTTCATTATCATCTCTCCATGGATCTTGTTGAATTAAAATCATTTTTTTAAAATTTCTTTTTAATATTTCAAAACTTCTTGATATTAATGGATGAAATGGTCTTTTTAATGAAATTTTTTTACCATTAACTCCTGAATTTTTACCTTTAAAAATTTCCATATAATCAACTATACATTTTCTTTGATATTCTGTTAAAACTCTTGCTCTTTTATCACATACCCAACAATGAATACCTCTTCTACCCGAATATACCCAAAATATATTTAAAAATCCAAAATCTTCTTTTAATGCATTTTCAATGATTTGTTGTGCAACTGTTATAAAACCCCAACATTTTTCACAAATATTTGTTCCTGAACAACATGTTCTAACATCATCATAATCTGTTAAATCAATATCAAATACAAGTTCTTTTTCTATTGGTTTCATTACTGCTTTAGAAACTAATTTCCTATCTTTTGGAGCAACAGGATAAACAGCACCAATTTCAAATCGATTTGGTGTTAATAAAACAACATCTCTTTTAAATTCTTCAAGTGTCCTATATGAATTATAACGTTTATAAATTCCACCAGGTAATTCATATGCAATTTCTCGATTTGTAAATGATTGTGTTGGAGCAGGAGATTGACTTATCCACTGAAAAATATATCTAAATGGGAATAATTTATTATAAAATAATTTCATTTTTTCAATTTCTGATAAATAATTTACATTACTTATCATTTCAAAATCTCCTTCACTTTGTAATGATAATAATTTTGCATGATTTGTTATATTTTGTTCTTCTTCATATAAATTATCTCGTGAACTAAGATTTGGATTGGGAGGTGAAGATGCAGCTGCTGGTGAGCTTGCGGGAATATAACTAGTTCCATCTGAAATATCTGGCATTTCTGGTAAAAAAGGCATTCGTTAAAGAATAGGAATTAAATAATAAGATAAATAAACGCGTTTTCGCGTTCCTACCGATTTCGTGTTTGTGTTTGAGCATAACTCTGAAAACATACACTTCTGATACGCCTCCTAATAAGATAATTAGTTACCCTACTTTTTAACTTTAACACTCCATTTGAATCTCTTCGTGAAACACTGTTTTGCCATCAAAAAAGAAATTGGAATTGTTGTTTCTTTCATTGAAATACCAAGTCAATTACATCATATTAGGCACCAAAGGGAATTTTAAAAGATAATACAATAAATTGAAAATGGATGTTTTATTAGGAATTACTCTTAAAGACGGTGCTTTAATTGCCACTTCAAAAGCAGCAGTTAGAGGAATTAGTATTTTAAAAGCAACAGATGATAAAACAAGAGCTTTAAATGATCATTCTTTAATGGCATTTACCGGTGAAGCTGGTGATACTGGTATGTTTTTGGAAACAAACTTAAATTAAGCGAATTAGAAAGGGGAAATATCATTAACATTATTATATTATTTAATAGTTCAATTTGCTGAATATATTCAAGCTAATATTCAATTATTTGGTACAAGGAATGCTCATGAATTAAGTCCTCATGCTGTAGCAAGTTTTGTCAGAAATCAATTGGCAGAATCATTAAGAAGCAGAGTATGTGTGTTTTTGTGATTTACAATCTACGTTTTTCCAATCACTAATTAATTATCATTTAATTAGAAACCATATCAAGTTAATTTATTGTTAGGTGGTTATGACATAAAAACCGATAAGGCCTCCCTTAATTGGATCGACTATTTAGGCACCAATGCTTCTATTCCTTATGCTGCTCATGGATATGCAGCTTACTATACTCTATCTCTACTAGATAGACATTATAAAGACGGAATGTCTTTAGAAGAAGGTCTTGAAGTGTTAAAATTATGTGTCGCTGAGCTAGACAGAAGAATGCCAGTTGATTTTAAAGGTGTTTATGTAAGTACATCGGTTTATTTGAATTAATGAATTGAACTTCTAACTTTTAGTTTTTATAGGTCAAATTTGTCACAAAAAAAGGTATTATTGATGTTGATTTTGAATAGATGTAATTTCATTAATAATTATAGCTAAAAATTGAATCGCAATAATTACCATTAAGATCATTAAACTATAAGTTTAGCTATCCATATTATTGTATTGTTTCATGAATATATATATTCTGTAGTTTTTATCAGTAGTATGTAGAACATATTCATTCGATTGATTTAATTGTTACTATTATTATTGGTCTTGGAAAACTGGCATTATATTTATAAAAAGTTCTCTATCACCATTAATTTATCTCTTCTCTTCGTAGATGTAAGGATGTTAATGTCGAAATTAAAACTGCACATTTTTTAATACCGTAAATCAAAAAAACAAACAACTACAAACATTTGCTAGTTCAACACTTTCTTTTAGAATCGACAAAATGGATGATTTGGAACAACTGGAAATCATTGCATTAGTATCAAAACTTACTAGTGAAATTTCTAACTATACTGGAGTTACAGACAAAACATTAGCACAATTTGTACTTGATATTCATGATAAATCAAAAAATTATGAAGAATTTAAAAAACAATTAAAAGGTATGGGAGCTGAATTTCCAGACTCATTTATTAAGAAAATAGATACCTTAATTATGAAATTACATCCAAAATATCAAAATGTTAAAATTGAACAAGAAGAAGAAGAAGATATTCAAAAACGAAAAGAAATGGAAAGTGTTTTTAAAGGTTTATCATTACCTGATGGTAACCGATTTGATTCTAATATTTATGGTGATGATGATGAGGAAACAAACTCGTTTGAAAACAGGAATCGTAAAACAAGTTCACGACGGCATAATCGAGATAATTATGATGATAAACAACATCGAAAAGGGCATCGGCCCATATCACCAGATGATGGTTATCGAAATAGACATCGATCTAGATCACCGTATAATAGTCACCGAAGTTCTCGTGACTCCAGGTATGAAAGAGATAGAAATAGAGATGATCGTAATCGTAATCGTGAACGAAGAGATCATAGATATTCTAGAGACCGTCGAAGTCCAAGCCCAGATACATATTCAAAAGACTTTGATGATGAACCAATTATAGGGAACATATATTCTGGGAAAGTAACTGGAATCACACACTTTGGTATATTTGTACGGTTAAAAGAAGTAAGAAGTAAAGTTGATGGATTAGTTCACATTTCAAAAATAAAAAAAGATTTTCGGATATCAGATCCAAGTGATGTTGTAGAAATGGGACAAAATGTTAAAGTAAAAGTCATTAAAATTGGAGATGATAATAAAATTAGTTTATCAATGAATGATGTTGATCAAATAACAGGAGATGATATTGCAATATCTCATCCTGCACTTAATGGATCAAATGCAATACCATTAGGTTCAAAAGAAGAAAGTTCTATTAAATATACACAAAAGAGACAAAGAGCAAACTCAATGGATAAATGGGAATTTCAACAATTAGTTGCATCTGGTGTTGTTAAAGAAGATCCTAAATTAAGAGAAGATGTTAATGAAGCATTTAATGATCAATTTGAAAATTTAGAACAAGAACTTGATATTGAAATTGAAGTTAGAGAAGAAGAACCACCATTTTTAGCAGGACAAACTGCACAAAGTTTAGAAATAACTCCTGAAAGAGTTGTAAAAGCTCCTGATGGATCACTTAATAGAGCAGCAATGAATGGTGCTATATTAGCAAAAGAAAGAAGAGAAGAGAGACAACAAAAAGCAAAAGAAGATGCTGCTAAAGCAAAAGAAGTTGCCAAACTTGAAAGAAAATTTGGTGATGATCCATTAGCATATTCAAATGGTAGATCATCTAATGAATCTAATATTTCACGACCTTTAAAATCTAGAAAAGATGTACATGAAAGTTATGGTATTCATAGTAATCTTTCTATAAAAGAACAACGTGAATCATTACCAGTTTTCCAATTTAGAAAACTTTTGATTAATGCTATTCGAGAAAATCCAATCTTAGTTGTTGTTGGTGAAACAGGATCAGGTAAATCAACACAACTTACACAATATTTAGCAGAAGAAGGATTTGCAAAAAATGGTAGAATTGGTTGTACACAACCAAGAAGAGTAGCAGCAATGTCAGTTTCAAAAAGAGTTGCAGAAGAAGTTGGATGTCGAATAGGAGATGAAGTTGGTTTTACAATTCGTTTTGAAGATGTTACAAGTAATCGAACAAAAATAAAATATTTAACAGATGGTATGCTACAAAGAGAAATTTTATTAGATCCTGATTTAAATCAATATTCAGTAATTTTATTAGATGAAGCTCATGAACGTACAATTGCAACTGATGTTTTATTTGCTTTATTGAAAAAAACTATTAAAAGAAGACCTGAATTTAGAGTAATTGTTACATCAGCTACATTAGCTTCAGAAAAATTTTCAAATTATTTTAATAATTGTCCAATTATTGAAATTTCTGGTAGAAGTTTTAAAGTTGATGTTAATTATACAAGAGAACCTGAACCTGATTATCTTGATACTGCATTAATTACAGTTATTCAAATTCATTTAAATGAAGGTCCTGGTGATATATTAGTTTTTTTAACTGGTCAAGAAGAAATTGAAACAAGTTGTGAAATATTAAGTGAAAGAATGAAAGCTTTAGGTCCTGGTGTTCCAGAATTAATTATATTACCAGTTTATTCTGCTTTACCTTCTGAAATGCAAACAAGAATTTTTGATCCTGCACCATCAGGAAGTAGAAAAGTTGTTTTAGCAACAAATATTGCTGAAACTTCTTTAACAATAGATGGTATTTATTATGTTGTTGATCCTGGATTTGTTAAAGTTTCTGCATATAATCATGCATTGGGTATGGATTCACTTATAATTACACCAATTTCAAAAGCTCAAGCTGAACAAAGAAAAGGTAGAGCTGGTAGAACAGGTCCTGGTAAATGTTATCGATTATATACAAGGTCAGCATTTGAAAATGAAATGCTTGATGCTCCAGTTCCTGAAATTAAAAGACAAAATCTTAGTAATACAATTTTATTATTAAAAGCAATGGGGATTAATGATATATTAAACTTTGATTTCATGGATAAACCAGCAATGAATAATTTATTAACAGCATTTGGAGAATTATATTCATTATCAGCTTTAGATGATGAAGGATATTTAACAAGATTAGGTAGAAAAATGGCTGATTTCCCAATGGATCCAACATTAGCAAAAGTATTAATTAGTTCTGTTCAATATGGATGTTCTGAAGAAGTATTAACTATCGTTGCAATGCTTTCAGTTCAAACAATATTTTTTCGACCAAAAGACCAACAAGAAATAGCTGATCGAAAAAAGGCAAAATTTCATGATCCAACTGGTGATCATTTAACTTATTTGAATGTTTATAATTCATGGTTACAAAATGAACGTTCAATAACTTATTGTCAAAAAAATTTCATACAACATAGCTCATTGAAAAGGGCAAGTGAAGTTAGGTCTCAATTAGTTGATATTATGAGAAGATATCACCATAAAATCGTTAGTTGTGGTAATGATTCAGATATAATTCTAAAAACATTTTGTTCTGGTTATTTTAAACATGCATCTAAAAAAGATCCACAAGAAGGTTTTAAAACATTAACTGAATCAACACCAGTTTTTATGCATCCATCAAGCGCATTATTTGGAAAATCAGCAGAATATGTTATTTATCATACACTTGTTTTCACTTCAAAAGAATATATGCATTGTGTTTCAAGTATTGATCCAAAATGGTTAGTTGAAACAGCTCCTACTTTTTATAAAGTGGCAGATGAAACTAAATTATCAAAGAAAAAGAGACAAGAAAAAATTATGCCTTTATTTGATAAATTTGCTGCTGATCAAAATTCTTGGAGATTAAGTAATTATCGAAGAGGAGCAAAAGGTGGTAGTTCTACTTTTGGTTAATTATATCATATTTATTTAGCAATCATGATGTATTAAAGCTATGTTTTCTTAAAATGTAAAATTTGTACAGCTAATTATCTAAAAGGAGGTCGATTTTTTATTGAATTACTCCTAGCTGTTCTTGTAGATGTTCCTTCAATTGATCTACTTCCTGGTATTCGTGATTGTGGAATTCTCGACCTTCCTGATGTATTTCCTGTATTTCCTTGTTGTGGAGCATTTACTCGAGGAATTCTAGATGATGGTACTCTTATATTTGAAGATTGAGGTTGTCTTGGTTGTGGTTGAACAACAAATGAAGCATCATTTGTCATATATGTATCATCTGGGTTTATGCTAGATTCATGTTTTAAAGATAAGCCACCACGATTTAAATTTCGATCACGACTTTGAAGTTTAACAGGACTTGGATCATTATTAATATTATTGGTAGGATTAAATTGTTGTTGATTTAATATATTGTTATTTAAATTATTATTATTACCAGAAAGACTATTTTGCATTGATCCCATAATTTCTTGTCTTTGGAAATTCTCAGATGTTGGAGCTTCACCAAATTCAGTACACCAAGCATTCATTTTTAAACCATATATGAAAGATGAAAAACTTTCATTAAAATTACTTAAACTTTCATGAACTTGTTGAAGATTTTGAAAATTCAAATCTAAATCACCCAATGAATCATTCAATTCTCTAAATAAAGAAACATGATTATCTAAAGGTAAATGGGCAGGATCAATTGGATAATGACCTCCAGGAGATGGTCCAAATATCGACTGATCATGTGAAGATAATCGATGTGGTGTTGAAGGTCTTGAAAGTGGTTTTTTAGCAGACATAATAAATATAAATTATCAATTGTTTACT
Organism: Alloascoidea hylecoeti; assembly: GCA_001600815.1. Lineage (NCBI taxonomy): Eukaryota > Fungi > Ascomycota > Alloascoideomycetes > Alloascoideales > Alloascoideaceae > Alloascoidea > Alloascoidea hylecoeti. Next base: position 549,484 of record BCKZ01000017.1, on the reverse strand, counting down.
TTATGTTTACTTTCTCTTATTCGAGTAGTACAAAATGATGTTTTATGAGTAAACTCTTGGATGCAAGCGTAAATATCAGCACATGATCAAGTTACATAATCGATATAATGTTTAGTTACTAATCAATGTCATAAAAATTTTCTTTTTGTGATTTGATAATATTTTGATTACATTTTTTATATAAATTCCTAGAAATATCTTTTTTTTAGTATATTTTATTCATTTGATAAAAACAACAAAATAAAAAGAAGTAAACGATTTTAAATATCTATAATTATGGCTTCTAGAACACAGGTATGTATTTGATTTTGAGATCTTATGATCTTTGGATCTTTACTAACTAATTTTTTTTATTAGTTTGAAAATTCTAATGAGTAGGTTTTCGAAGTATTTGACTATGTCTCATGAAAGGGTATTAACAGTTATTCTAATAGGGTTGGTGTCTTTGCTAAATTAACCAATTCATATTGTTTGGTTGCAGTTGGTGGTTCAGAGAATTTCTATAGTGCTTTTGAAGCAGAATTAGGAGAAGTTATTCCAATTGCACATGCCACAATTGGAGGAAATAGAATAATAGGACGATTAAGTGCTGGTAATAGAAGAGGATTACTTGTTCCAACCCAAACAACAGATCAAGAATTACAACATTTAAGAAATAGTCTTCCAGATGCAATTAAAATACAAAGAGTTGAAGAACGATTATCTGCTTTAGGCAATGTTATATGTTGTAATGATTATGTTGCTTTAGTTCATCCAGATATTGAACGTGAAACTGAAGAATTAATTGCTGATGTTTTGGGCGTTGAAGTTTTCAGACAAACAATTGCAGGAAATGTTTTAGTTGGAAGTTATTGCTCATTATCAAATCAAGGTGGTTTAGTTCATCCTCAAACTCCAGTACTTGATCAAGAAGAATTATCATCATTATTGCAAGTTCCAATCGTTGCAGGTACTATCAATAGAGGTTCTGCTGTTGTTGGTGCTGGTATGGTTGTCAATGATTGGCTTGCTGTTACTGGTTCAGATACAACTGCTCCTGAATTAAGTGTTGTTGAATCAATCTTTAGATTACAAGATGCTCAACCAGAAGCAATATCAACAAATTTGAGAGATACTTTAATTGAAACTTACAGTTAAATTACTTATTGTATATTACTATTTACATTTACTACCAAGGGTTTTTTATGAAAATTTTCATCATATTCACATTATATAATTGATTCCAATTTCATTTTTTTACATCATTGGCTTATAATTAAAACTATAGCTAATTATGAATAATAATATAAAATATATTGAAGATTTTATAAATACATAAATACTTAAGTCCCAAATGATCCACCACCACCACCACCTACCACAAGTATTAATATAACCAAGTATTAATATATATTATATATGAAATATAAAAAAAGACATTATTATATAATTATAGTACATATTCCATGAAACAATCATGCTTTTTGTTTTTATAAAGCTATATCTATCCAGCTTTATAACAATAGCTATAGTCAATTTAATTTAATATGCATATTAAAAAATGATAAATAACCATATACCGTCATTGCACATACATGTTTTTTTTTTTTTTTTTTTTTTGAAAAGTATAGTGCAATAAAATCACCTTAGCTAATCTATAGCTTTCTTACCACCTAAATATAATATAATAACTGAGTTTTCGTAATAATTACAAAGAAAAAAATAAAAAATAAAAAATAAAAAATAAAAAATAAAAAATATGAAAAATATTGTTCAATTGCAAATTTAAATGATAAAACAAAATCAAATGAATAATGAATGATAAAATGATTATATAAAAAATCATAAAAAAAAAAAAAGAAATAATCATCAAAGATAAAATAGAAAAAAGAATTTGTTTTTGTTTTTGCAATTGAAATTTTGTATAATATATTATACCCATAAAAATGAATGAATTATGAATGAATGAAAGTAAATTAAGTTTTCTAAAAAAAAATAAAAAAAAATGTATAATGTTTTTGTTTTTGTTTTTGTTGATTTAATGAATCACTTATAATTAAGGACCCCTTATTTGAGTAATATTAATAGATACTGGAGAATTAGGTAAAGAAGAAGAAGAATGTTGTAAAATATCATTTAATTTATTATTTAATTGTTCATAAGATGTTGAATAACCAGCATTAGAATTTATATTATTTTCTTGATCCATTATATATTTTAATTTTGCACTTGGTGATTCTTCATAATTTAAATTAATATTTTGAATTCTTTTTGGTGAATTTGAATTAATATTAAATGAAACATTTTTTGGTCTTGATGCTAATGATAATGGTGCAGTTGTTGATAATCTTGATGATGGTGATAATATACTATTTGTTCTTTGAATTTTATCTAATTTATCATTTGCTGCAATTTGTGGGAATAATGATTCTGATTTTTTTGCAAAATTTGATAAATTATCTCTTACTTTATTAATTGATTTTAATGCTCTTATCATACGATCTTTATCATCATTATTTTCTTTTAATTCTATAATTTCTTCTTCTCTTTCTTTTAAAATTTGTTTAAAAGTTCCTTCAATATTATTAACATTTGAATTAGTTGAACTTGGTAATGGCGAATTATTTGAATAATTAATATCTCTTACTGTACTATTACTTCCAGTTGAAAGAATTGAATTAATAGTTGTTGTATTTTCTGAACTCGTTGGTGATACAAATTGTAAAGGTCTTGGATTTTCATTACCAATAGAAACTGGTGAAATTAATGACGATTGATTTAAATTTAAAACATCAGTAATTGGAATTGGTGAACCACCTGAACTTCCATTTGATCTTGATGAAGGATAAGACCATACCATTGATGAAGGAGTAGATGGTGAAGAACCCATTGAACTAGGACATGCTTGAGAAGATAGAGGAGGAGGGGCTGTTAAAAATGTAGTTCTAATTGATGATAAACCTTGTTGATTCATATTATTATCAAATGTTGATGATGAATTAAAACCAATTTTTGTTAATTCTTCTAATTGAGTTTGTAAATGGGAATTAAAATTTTTATATTCTCTAATTTCATTATGCTGTATTTTAATACATTTTAAAGCATCAATAACAGTTGAAAAAGCATATTTAAAATCAAATTGTGATCCACCATTTCCATTTTCTTTTTGTTGTTCTTGTTCTTGTTCTTTTTTTAATTGTAATTGTAAACGAGATTTTAACATTTCTAATTGTAAAACAGTTTCATTTTCATTATTTGCTTTATTTGAATCAGAAACTCTATTTAATCTAATTTGTTGATCTAATTGAACTTTAATAATTTTATTTTGTGATTGTAATTGAGAAATTTGTTTAACTAAATTCCCATCTTGATTAATTATTGGTTTTTCCTGTTGTTGTTGATTATTAAGCATTGATTGTATTATTCCATCACTCATTAACGATGATTCAGAAGAAGTTGAACTTGTTTTTCTAGATGATGAAATTGATGGAATTGTTGTTGAACTACTTGTTCTTGTTCTTGTAGTTATACGTGATGTTGATGATGGAATATTTCTTTTCATTAATTCAATTTCATGTTTTTGAATTTCGATTTTTTGTAATAAATTTTCAATCAATTTTGCATCTTCTGGTGATGTTGAAATTTTTGTTTCATTTTTTTTAACATTTACTGTTATATTTTTTGCTCTTGCCGCAAATCTTAAAGTATTTAAAGATTCAGAAACTGCTGATCTTGATATATGCATTGTACATAATATACTAATTAATGAACCACCAGATAAAGCAGGTTGTAATAATCGAGTTAATTTTGAATCTCTATAAGGTATATGAGGAGTAACAGTTGATAATGATGACGTTGATGAAGCAAATGAAGAATATCGATATGGAGAATTTTCAGGAGGATAATGATGAATACCAGATGTTGGTGATGGATTTGATAAAGCACTTAATTTTGCAATAACAGTTCCAAGAGTTAATAAACTCTTGTTAATATAACTACCTTCTTTTCTTCTTTCAGATTGTGCAACAGCTTTTTCACTTCCAGCTAAATCACACATATTTAAAGTACTATATTGCTCCAATATAACAGGATTTGATAAACTTGGTCTTTCAATTGGTTTTGATGTAATATGAATTTGAACAACTGCATGACTTCTTGAACTACGAGAATTAAAATCAGTTTCACTTGTTTTTCTTTTTTGATTACCTCTTGATATTAATTCCATAACTTCATTTGAACTATTAACTTTATATTCAGTTAAACCGATTGCTTTAATTTGACCAGTTTTTGGATCATCTCGTAGTTTCAAATCTTCATTATTATGAGGATTATTATTTGTTGATAATAAATCATTTATACGTTCATTGTATAATTCTAAATAAGAAAAAGTAACCATATATTTCCGTTTTGCAGTATTTTTTGAAATAGAATCAAATAAATCCCGTATAGCTATTGGTATAACACCTGGATCATCTTGAGACCCATACATTGAATGTGTCTTACCTGAACCTGTCATGCCATAAGCAAAAATGGTTGCGTTAAAACCATCTAAACACCCTTGTACCAACGGAGCTGCAACTTTGGCGTATACAGGGTAGTTTTGGGTTGATCCATCAAAAACATTATCAAACTGGAAAGTCCCAGCATCTCTTGAAGAAACAGATTTATCTTGTCGATTTATTTGCCATGGAGTTTTTGATTTTTTATCTGGTTTTGAAGGATTTTCGGGGCGAACTCTAACAGAAACACAGACATTACCTTTTGTTCGGGCGATATTTAAAGAAGGCATACTTCTAGTTTTTGTTTTTTGTAAAGAATGAACATGTGGGCCATGAGAGAAACTCCGTACACCAGCAGGTTGAGCTGGCTGAAAAAGAGTGCCAGACATTTTAGAGTCCATCTCATCTCAAAATATATATACCGAGAAAGAGAGAAAAAAGGGAAAAGGTGTTGGAGCGGCTTGGAGAGCAGATATATACTTAATTTTTTGAGTTCGTCAGCTGCGCACAGTTTTTACATTCCAACTTTTTATGGTTTAGTGCAGGTGCAAAACATGCTCCTTCCTCCATATTAATATAAAAACTAATATAATTTAATAAAATTTAATAAAAAATCACAAATAATTATAAATTATAATACGGCTTATGCTCTGTTTTCGTTTATTTGTTTCATTGTTTATATTCATGTTATTATTCTGCACCAGCTGTGTTGAGGAGAAACCATTGCCTTTCCTGTCCTGCCACAGCCTAAACCGTATACAGATCAATCATGCTGTCTGTTAGATATATGCACCGCTGCATATCCACACTTCCTCATCTTCTTGCATTGCATAATAATATATGCATTCCACAAGAAGGTTATAAAATCCATCAACAGCAAATTAATGCCGGATTATTTCCTTATTATCCTTCCTCTTATTAAATTATAAATTTCCATAGCTTAAATTTCATCCTTCACATCTCAAACAATTTAAGGCTATTGCTTATCGTATGTTGGTGTTATTTAACAGTTTTTATCCTATGTACCATATTGTGCTAGTAACGCTGCAATATTATGTTTAGTTCTTTTCGGATGGTCGGGAATTAGCCTTTCCCAATCATATAATATTCTATATAATTAATTATTTTGTTGTTGTAGGAGTTTACGTTTAGTTTGCGTTTAGTTTAAACAATTTTAGTCTCCGGGGTAAAAAAATATGATTTCTATAATTAACTACGAACCTCCTTCAAAGTGGGCAGAAATTAATGCCTTTTATGATTACAAGGTTGTAATTATATAAGCGGTAGATCGATGAATTGTGTAAACAAATCAGGTACGTAGTTTTCCAACACTTTTGTATAATTTTGGCATTTATTTATAATTATTACTTAAGCTGCACGCATACAATATATCCATTAGCTAGTTAGCTTGAAAAATATCAACTGACCAAGAGGATCAATGGATGGAAAATGAATAATATATAAAAAGAAGGAATAATTTATAATTAGGTTGAATGAGTAATAGAGCGTGTTTAATTCATGTATCCATTATAATCGAGATGAAACCTTGATCCGATTTAAGCTAAAGAGATCTCATTAGTCTCGATATACGGACTTTTAATTATAATCTTCGATTTAAGCCCATGATGAGCTAAATTAAGTTTTCGATTAACTTCTTGAGCCCTGTTATATATATGAAACTAGTTATAACTAAATTAATGTCCTACTTCTGGTTTTCTTACGCAGATACTTTAAGCTTATCCTAATTATAAGGAGCTAATTATAGTATCCATTAGTATAACGCGCTACTTTTCGTAAATTTTAATGTGCAATTGCAATTCCCGTATATTTACAATATATCAAATTCAAATTTCTAATATAATTCTGAACACGTCTTAACGTCAAACAGCAGTACAACAGTTTAGTATTACCGAACTTTTCAATATTTCACAACCTGTATTTGGAATTGAAAAGTCGGGGAAGAATGTTGCAATTGGAAACATCTTTTATTTATATTTCATTAATACTGAAGATCAATTGCATAATTTATTGAGCTTAGCTATAGCTAACTTGTAGCTAGATATAATTATATAACTAGCGCTATATCTAAAGTACACAACACTAAATTTAATAGCTATTGGTGGAAAATCAATTTCAAAAGAATAGAAGTTTGAGTAGGTATACTATATATATGTAAATTTTGAGCGATATTAAAACACGTCAATTCTTTACAATTCTTTACAATTCTTTGCAATTGTTTACAATATCATACAGAAATTCAATTTCGAACTTCTGCAACTAAAAAATTGTTTTATAAACTCATGTAAATTTTAAAGGATCGGGGATATCAAAATCAAAACAAAAAAGAATTTATTAACTAGTTATTAATTGAAGAAAAACTAACCACAAAATAACCAATAACAGATCGGAGTTAGATCGACCGTAAGATTTATAATGTCCGATTGCAAGGGTTTATATCGGTCCCGTGCAATATTCGTTCGAACCATTATAGTAAGATTTATAACGTCCAATTGCAAGGGTTTATATCGGTCCTGTGCAATATTCAATGGATTATAGTTTGTTCCCATGTATGATCACTGGACAGTGTTAGCGACACTCGTCCGTTCTTAAGATTTCTTAAGACTCACATCTAGGGTATCAATCAGTGTTCCGTCAATAACGCAAAAACATTGGATGTTAGTATACATACTTCATGAGATGAGATCCCGATTACAATTGTAAGCTTAGTTTGTTATTAGGGTTAGTCTTGAATATATCATCAAAGTCGGGTAAATAATTTTACCTAGGCAACTAACCCATTGATATTACGTATTACGGATCACGGAATAAAGGTACGACATGTATTTTTCTAATCGTGCTAAGGAACGACTTTTTAAATGTGATAACGATGATTTAGATCAATAATCAACGATCACCGTATCCAAACAACTAAATCATCTCTTTTTTTTATACTAACTTGTAACTCTACCCGACCATCAAGGTATGTCTTTATCCAGCTACACATTTGTCTTTTAATATATTAAAATAATCACTTGAAATACATATTTATAATTAACAGTTATCAATTCCATTATAGTGGAACACTCCATTAAATGCGTACGGCATCAACTAAAACACCGAGCCGAAACCACTTAGCGAAGTAAAGCCTTAAACTTTAATATTATAATTAAATATTATCTTCTTTTAATTTATTTATCTAATGCATATGAAGCTATAAGAAATGAAGCTCCAATATTTCATTGAACTTCATTCGCAGTTAAAACCACAATCCAAAACCTCTTAAAAACTGCTATTTTATGAACGGCGCTTGATAAATTGATTGATAGTTGTATCAACTTATATAATCATGATATATACATAAATTCCAAGTTCCATGGTTTATATTCATAATCACAGACAGTACTGTCTCGACTCTCTAGATCTATTAATTAATACAACATTGCCTATGTGGCACCATGACTAGATGTTTGATAATAACATCAATATTTATAAATTATAATTATTAATGTTGTTATTTCATCGTGAATTATGTATTCTTGCTGCATGTGATATAAGATCTAATGTGTAGTGGTTCTCGTAAGTTAGAAAAGAATGTTAGATTACTGATAAAAAAAAAAACGGCACTTAAAAGATTAATTTGATCTCATGATTTCTGTTTCAATAATCTAATGACTTTTTTAATCCTTCAATTATTTAATAACTGAAAATAGTATTTATGTTGAAGATGATGATAGAAGGAAAAATAAAAATTCCGGAGATGAAATTTATTGCGTATATTAAAAGTAATGTAATGGTCAAGGTTATAAACGACATTTTTCTTAATTTTTAGCGATAAATTTTGATTTGTTGATATACGCGAGATTTTTTAGTTTATTAGTTTATAAGTGCTAATTAATAAATAAGGATTCATTAATGTATGGATAAAGATCGAGAAACGAAAACATAACTTAATTCTTGATATACTTTATCAATCTGATTTTAATTCTAGTTAAACTTTGATTTTTTGATTATACAGGTTGGTTAGAAAGATAAGAACTTAATTAGTTCGGAACAGGGGGCTCATCTATAATGAAATAACTCTACTGACTTTTCTTTTAGGAGTTATATTATATTAGTACCAGTAGCGTAGCGCTTAGTATAGATTACTTACAATAGTTACGGTATAGTATTTTTAGTGTGATGGATATTTAGCATGCAATTGATGAAGATTTAGTTTGATTAATATTTGGTTTGATTATTTAGCTATAGTTTGATGAATACATAATAAGCTTAATTAATAAAGTTTAAATAATTACTTATTTGACAAGGCATTAGAATTTCATATGATAAGAAGGAAAAAATGAGATATTTTCACACCTTCAAAATTTAATTGATATTTTATCATCTTGTACAAGTAGTTTATAAAAATAAATAAAATTGAAAATTGAAAATGATTATTCTGTTTCTGATTAAAACATACTTTTCTGAACTCTGTTCCTGCATGATATGTAATTATGCAGTATGAAAAATGAAAATATTAATTAATTTGAGACAATTGCAATATGATTTCACAAGTCATGAATATTCTTTGGTTGTATTGCCAATTTGCCATAAGTCAAAAAAAGAATTCTCATTTATGTATATGATACATAAAAAATTAATATGTATATTTTTAGACCTTTTTATGAATCTAGGATAAATTAACATCTCTCTAAAAAAAATCATTATTTTTGATGGATTATGCAATATACGAAAACTATAAATTATATAGAATAGTGGAGAAAAAACTTAATCTTTCAACTTACCTGACCCAAACCAATTCATTAAGCTTTAATTTTAATAGTTACGCCTGAAAGAGCTTGATTTTTATCAAAACCGCCTAATTAGTTGCATTAGCTATAGAGAGATTTAGATATAGCTTCATTAATATTTACCTAATTATAGGGATAAGAGTATCCACTCGGATATAGATACCCACATACTAACGATACAACTAGCTATTTATAAAATGACAATGCATGTTACTTTATCATATCCCAACTCAGGTTTAATTGATATCGATATTAGAACTGACATACGTATGAATTAATATGGCAATTCTTCATGCATTTATGAGGTTTGTGATTGAATTATTACTTCAGCGATATTATTACTTAAATAGTAATACACAGTGTTTTTCATATATAATGAAAATGCCTACCACATTGCACGTGTAGTGTTTCCAAAATTAGAACTTAATTATTTTTCTAATGATGTCTTAACGCATACAACGAATATTTAAATCAATTAAATTGTTCTATTAGACGTTTAGATAACTAAGTAAGTTTATCAACACGGAGCACACTCTATTCAGATGATGATATAAGGTTTAGTGTACGTATTTGTATAGTAGTTGTGTATATGTATAATTTATGTCACTCCAGATTCTAACATCTTTAAATTTAAAGCTAGAGAAATACACTTGTTGATATGATCAGTTCCTGAAAATAACTATATCACTAACGCGATATGTATACTTATAGCTGGATGCTTGTAATACCAATATTAATCGAATCTGTGTCTTGAGCTGTTAAGCTTAATGTAACTGATAGTGCTCCACGACTCTTAACTTAAGCATGCAATATATCCTCAAATTTATTCACCTTCTAAACTACCTACCTCCAAATTTATTAACAATTGATTAATCAAAAAAATCCACATTAATTCATTATTCACTCAATTTCGATTACCTCTCGAGTAAATTTAATTATCAATCAAAAAGGCGGCCGAACGAATATTTTCATTGAAAAAACTGTACCTTTATTTTGACAAACAATAAAAACATTTTAAATAGATTTCAAAAATATATTTCTATACATATTCTGCATACTTACAGAAGCATATCCGTATTATCTGTATACGTTCAATTTTATACATGTATTCCTGTTGGTAAATTGTCAAGGCTAAGTTCTGTTCACATTTGCAATTGGTATTAAATATTGCAGCTGATTCGTACGTTACAAAGATTATAGAATTGTTCTTGTTCACGATAAGGTAAAAAGAAAGTGATTACTAAAATAAGCACAAACATCATCAAAAAAAAAAATGAACTCATTAGATATGCATAGATAAACTATTCATCCTGATACATTCTTATAACATATGTTTATTAATTCTTTTGTTTCCAATTCAAAACTTGAAAAGTTTCTTTCTCTTTTTTACCCTGTTTTTGGTCATGACTCAAATGCAGTGAGCTTTCCTCTTTCCATTGTCATCATTAATCTGCTAAATTTACATGAAGCATTTTTACCTTGCTTTTCCTATCCTTACTTAATTCTTATATTTTATTTTTAACGATATCTGGGTGTTTAAGGATGGTAATTGAACAGTTAGTTGATCATTCATTGTGAACTCTAAATTTAGAATAGGTCTCTGCGCATATTTCGGGGGTTGAACCATTCGCGCCAAACCATCTCGTTTTCGATACTAGTCTATTGATTCTTCAGCATTGGAGGGTTCTTTTTGTATTCTTTTTTGAGTTCAAGCAAGTTGTCTTCTGGCAGTCGTATCCATATACGCAGGCTTCACCACCATGCTCCTATCAGACGGCTAAATCCCAGTCTTCCCGAACCCCTAAGACGATAGTAGAAGAAGCTAACCTTTCACTCCTTGTAATAAGCCTTGTATAGATCATCACCTGTATAAAGTTCTCTTTTTCGGTTAGGGACTTAATGCTGGTGTGTAGATGATCTTTCTGTTGAGCCTGTGAAACGCCATCGTCAGTGATTCAAAACAGGTAGCGTGAAATGTCAGGTTCTTGATAGATTCTTCAGCACTGAGTGTTTTTTCTCTTTTGAAATTAACAGCAGCATGTTTCTAAATTTTAATCGAATCGAGTGTTTTACCAGTAGATACTTGTAGATTTGATACAATTCTTCCATTGTAAACTGTTACTTGTCAATAGAAAGAACAGAATAAACACTTAAACTAGATCATTTTGTGTCAATAGGAAACAATTAAGTCAAGGAAGTATAGATTGAATATTGTGAATAAAAGACAGAATGAAAGGTCTTCATATAAAACTTCACCAAACATTTCTCAACAGTATCATCCAAAATTTTAATTGCAATTGAAGCCCCCCAATCAAATATTCACTTACAAGCATATATATATTAACACTAACTCTAAAGATCTAGTTTATAAATATATGTGTCGTGATCATTATATGATTAATAAGCTTAAGGATTATATATTATAAAACATTCTTACTGTATAACTGCAACGCTCTTCTTTTATTTTACCATTTTACCATGAAGATATACGCACGCGTATATAAAACCAAAATTCGACCCTGGGGTCTGTTGAGAGTATTAGATAGCTTAAATTTACGTCATTATACTATATACAACATTTGAATTGTCATATGCATCCACAATCATTATCTTATATAGCATACAACATTTTAAATGTTGTTCCACAACCTCTCCAAGAGATGCATAAAGAATGCATACTAGGATTACTAGGATTTGAACCATGACCATATAATTATTACCGTCCTGATATCTCCTTCATAATATATCCTCAAATGTAAAAAGTAGGTCACGCTACCCGTAAAGTAACAAAGAGAGTTGTGGCAAACAATGAACTTATGGTAGATAAAGAATTGCTAATGGAATAGAGCCCAGAATTTTCCCATGTTGAACTTCTTTCAATCTTATTCTTCAAAATTCACATTTGAATCTCGGATATTACCCATATATAATTGACGAACTTGATGAAATATGCGAAGAGGAAAACTGCAAGAGTTGTCCGTCAACCATTATGCTTTTTGAAAGGAGTACGCCTATGAGCGTGACCGAACTTCACCGTAGATACTTTAATGACTCAAAACAAGTAGGGAACACGCTGGAATATCTACATTTAATCCATGCTTTTGAAGGTTACAATGAAGTTTAAATAGTAATTGGCTTTCACCCGCTAAGACGCACGAAGAAAGGATTCCTTGTATCAAAACGGTTTATTTCCACAACACACATAATTAAAATAGATTATAGTGTCGAGCTGTTCGGTCAGGACTCAGGTCCATTGGAGGCTCGGAACGTTCTGCACTCAGCACAAGCACACCCACAAAAAGGGGTGATAGATCAATCTACAATTGCAAGGGAAATGAAAATTTGTATTCAAAAACATTAAATAACAAATATATTTCGCCTGAACAAAGCCCATCACAGCGAAAGAATGTATATGGCTTACATTACATATAAATATTATCCTCTATATAAGCTTTTACATAAGTTAATTTATAAGTGATGGAACGTAATGTTCCATTGATATAATGAAACGTCCTCACCTTTTGAAATTTTAATAAACCCTTGATTATCAAATAAGAATTCACATATTAAAGTTCTAGAATAGATTCAAGTTAACTACAATTTAGTTTAAATGAGAAAATTTACTTCTTGTTTAAGATGGAGAACCCCGTATATAGCTACAAAAATGGTAATAAAAGTCAATTGCAAGCTTAAAGCATCATCTCAAGAACTCGCTTGAGCTCGAATAATAATGCACCTTAATGTTATTTATTTATGATTATACATAATTATTCAAGTATTTAACCAGGAACATATACAAATATGTATTATAGTTTAAAACAGTGTATAAGGGTGCTGAAAACTCAATTGATTAAGTGGGGCTGGATCATTGAAAACCTTACTTATTTGCTTCCCATTTTTGCACTCTCTAGGTAGCTTTGGGAATACCCAGAGTCTGAAAAGACCTCCAGAGGACCAGACTGATGTCAAAAACTCTTACCCACTGTAACTACTATCACAGGACAGTAAAAGGTCACCATATAAAAATTTAAATTGGTGTAGAATCACTGTAGATGTAGTGAAACATTTCAATTATATAAATATTTTCTGGCTATAAATAGTATTAAATATCATATAATCTCTAATTATAAAACTGCAATAATCCACAAATGGTTGCAGAATCCACAGTTTATGGTAATAGGTTGCAAAACCTTAGAAATATCGAAACTCCTAGCATAACTTATGGATCTAGAATATGCACATGAACATTACAACTCAGATATAATAGTGCTCATCGCCCAATTTTAATCGTTATAAGCCCATATAAGTAGTTGCAACCGGTTTGCCATTCTCATGCAAGTGAGACATAAAACTGGAAAAGTCTAAAGTTGCGCTCTTTTTCTGCTAAAAATGATTAATAATTATAACCTGTTGATCTAAACTACCGACCATTTTGGAGTCATAACCTGTTATGCTTTATATTATTAAGATTGATATGAACTAATTCTTAATTCATTTATTAGATCCGGATATTCGCTTCTTCGAAGTCCACGAAAGCGATCGCGAGTTTCTTTAAAAAATCGAATTATCTATACAAAGGGCTCTAAAAAACTTTAAGCTGTTCTTGAAATGGTGAATAATGTTCCAGTTTATATTTTAATGATCCTACTAGTCTACATAATAGGAAATTTTAAATTTATTATTTAGTATTAGCTCCCTTAATGCCATAAACAGCTGTCACTCTCTACCAGAAATTCATTACTAGGATCCACAACCACTCTTTAGAGAGTGAAGCACAACCTCCATTCCAAATATCGTGCCGGGCCACAAGACCTATATAGCCACACTTCCTTAAATTTCAAATGTTATGGGGTCTAAGGTTTGACATGACTGTCAATAATTTGTCCGGATCTAGATCTTGTAATTATAATGATAAAACATTCGTCACTGAATCCAAAGTGTACTTACTACTGAGACCACTCCATATCACCATTTTATCTTTACACCCCTATACCATATCTTTTTTTTTCTTGGTTCTTCTCAAAATTCTCATTCAGAAAATGTCTCTTACATGTCTTATTTTCATGCTTTGGAATAGGTTTTTCGGGAATTCTTTGGAGTGCGTAGACAGCACAACTTTAGATTTGACCTGGTATACATGTATGTCACACTTGCATAGGAACATGATAAACCTGCTATAATTATATAAACTAACCTTATGCCTATATCGCTTAATATTGCACAATATACTCCTTGACTCAACATGTTCATTTGCATATATTCGGTAAGCGAATTGTGCAAGCATTTATACTCCGGTTCCACATGGTTTATAGCTATGAATAACACATAGAGACTGATTCAATGTCATTCACCAATTTCTTAAGAAGAAAACGGTAAGAAAATCCCTCAATTGGCATAAACTAATTGAAAGCTTAGGCTAAGCCCTTATTCTCTTGAAATACAAACAAATAATATATATATATATATATATATGGTATAAGCTACTTAATACGTTATGTTATAACCGTAGTGAAGATATATTGACATGCATGTGGTGGATATAATAGTTGTGGATAAGGAATTTGTGAACTATTATTGAAGCTTTTCAAATTTGAAATACCCGTGCTGGAGGGAAGATTTAGTCACTAGTGTGTCTTTGCAGTATATTGAAAGTTAATAAATGTTTGTCTTGGTGAGACCTTATTCAGCTATTTGGCTTTAATATGTTAATTCATATACTTGAGACTCTAAATTCGACACATAAATAATTATGATTTCGTTGCTGCGTAAAGCTAAACATTCATTATTACGGTGCTCTTGAGTTCATACTCTGCATCAATATATTTCGTCACATGAATGACCCCAAATTTAGACGTTTCCTTTTGGATTACGTTACTTGTCTTAATATTAGTATTCATAAATGGTATGGCGGTCAGTTATCTTTTGATAACTGGATTCACCTCAGCAGTATGAGTTAATTTCCTCTTGATAAACTTTTCTGGTCGAATTTATTGTGACTGGTGATTAGTTACCATTATATTACATGAATTAATATATATTGTTTTCAAGATTCTTTTTGAGATCCGTATAATCTGGAAATAATCTTCATATAGTGAGACATAATATTAGTGAGCGGGGGTTGCACTAATCGGCTCACAGATTGTCGCAAAAGCTGTTATATTATAATTTTTTGTGAATTCCTGTTATTATTAACAATGCTTATAAACATCTCTGTGATTATACTCTTTGGGATTCATTCTTAGCTTCTTACTTACTTTATTCCTCCTCTAACTAAGCATATCTGCTCTCCTTTTAGCATGAGCTGGTCAAGTCCAATCGAACCATATACTGGTACAACATGACTGTGTATAATTATTTATATATAACTATTTTAAGTCATGACCTTCCATGAATATATATGAGAGCTCAATATATATTGCCAAGAAGAAATATATCGGAAGGGACAATGCGTTATAAATATGGAAACCAGTCAGGAATTCGTCCTTCAACTGCTATTTTTTTATAATGAAAAAGGATGATCTGTGGCAGTGAATATAAAATAATGTATTTCGCAATATTGGAGCATAATGGTTTGAAGTTTTAAAAAGATTTCCTTTTTCCTCAATATAATTTTTTTTGGCCAAGATCCAAAAAAGAAATGATTTTAAACCATATTGGACTGGTAATTTTGTTGCTTGTAGTAGGCCATGCTTCCGGTCAGATACTTCTTATAGCCGCTGATCGAGTATCAAACAGTATCAATGCTGCAAATCTATGGTTAGTGCTAAAAAAACGCTAACTATTTAATACTACTTCAATTTAAGAAAATATTTAGAAGAGGAGATGAGAAATTTAACGATATTGAGTCGGGGCTTCATAAAGATCAAAGCTCTAACTAATGGTTATTATCAAAAAGCGGGAGAACTAAAAATTGAACAAATGGGGGATGGGTAATTCTCCTAACACAGCCAATGTCAATGGAAAAGATGTTGATAACAATAGTGCTGATGTAGAGCAGACTGAAAATTAAATAAGAGCTACTATCTCAGTTCAGAATAAATGGAAATCATATTCAATAGCTTTGGGAACATTTGAAAGGATCTTTACGATCTTATTATACATATTAGGTTTGGAAACATCTAGATTTTTCTTAGTATTCCCATTCTTTATGGAACTAATCCTGTGCTGATCTTACCAAATCCAGAATCAGAAGAGTATGGTACAAGGCTTTATGTTAATGAAACTGGTGATTCACTTATCAATGCTCAATTCACAAATCAGATGTACGCATGGGCTCATTTTTATGATGAGCATCCTTTGCATCCTAATGGACGACCAAGTAGAGTAAATGAATTGCTTAGTAGTGAGGATATTATGATGGGGCTATACTCTGCTGAAATGGCGAAACAACTCAAAATAGAAGAAGAGTTTAATAATCAAAGTATATCTCTTTATGATCTTGAATTTGATCCCCTCCATCCTCTCCCACCGTTAAATGAAGCAGCATTTTACCATGAAAACCATTCATTAATTAACACAGGTGGGTTTTCAACTATATTTAGAGCTAGTGAAATAGAACTTGATTACGTCCCTGTACCATTCGTATCGATCCCTAATGGGTCATATACTTCAAGATTGTCAAATATAATCAAGGATAGAGAAGAAGAGGAAGGTTTTATTAATTATCGCACTTCTGAACACAGCATATTACGACAGTTATTAATAGATAAGGAGTATTTTACTATAGACATCTATGATCCATTAAAAAGTATTATAATATAAATTATCAATTTATCATTGGCACCAAACAACATCATTTGATTTTGGTGGTCAAGAAGATGACTGGGTAAAGAGTGCATTTGTTGGTCTAATAAATGGTACTATAGAAGATGGAATAATGACAACAGAAATGATTCATTTTCTTGAGGTTACAATTGAAAATACAACTACTTTTATAGATTTTGAAGATAGTAAGGTGAATGGAGTTCCATGGTTAGATTTACTAACAGGCCCAAAACTATTCAGCGCTACTGATCATAGTTCATTTACTCACACGAATAGCGAAATGGATATTGCAGATTTTTACCTTTTCAGTTGTGGCACACATGATACTCGAATAATTGGTTTAAATTCTACTACAATGTTACAAACCAACGAGACTGTYGATGATTATATAAATTGCACAGCAAAGTACGGTGATAGTTCATATAGTGGAGTACCAGTTCATAATCCACTCTATATYAGATATAAATGGCTACACCAACATAAGAATATAACTGTGAAAAATAAAATTAGTACTGAACATTTTGGATTTGCAACCAATCCACTCTATTTTTAAGGAAATTGATAAATGGCACACAAAGGTATCATCTTCCTAAAAATAGTAATTACAAAAATATTGAAAACTAAATATATCACAAGTAATGCATGAGTTGGTATTATGTGCTCTGTAATTGCAATATGGCTTTTGATGTTATATATTCCTACTTTGAAAAGATCATCAACTATTATTTTTATTTAGGAGTAAGCCAAAACAATTACAAAACCATTTTTGGATACTATCTTTTCGAAGTATCATTCGAGTAGCAATGTGAATTCTTCAAACTTGTTATGATTACGAATGGCAGATATATTGGTCTTTCTAAAGTTACTAATGATTATTTTTATATATTTACATTTTAAGTGTGATTAATAGCAATAAGACTTACTTAAATAATCGAATATGTAACATTGCGACAAACATCTAAAATGAGCCCTCATATTATGAAGTTATTTAAGGGATATTGCCACCATATTGCAAGCTTACTAGATGTCCAGAAACAACTCCTTTTGAGATTATTTTCTTCACACGCTGTGATGTTTTAGTAGATAAATATTGAACTTAACTGAGTATCACGTTTATTTCAATCTTATCTGCAACAATAGCTTTTATTAATAGAAACAAATTCCTACTCATTATTGCTATCAAAGCTACTATCAAGATCTATAATTAGAAAAACTAGCGCAGGGAGGATGCAGACGAGACTTTCCAAATTATAAGGCTGATCTCCACAATGCCCACTTAAATGATTACCTTTCCTCAAACTGTTGATCTGGTACGTAGGTACAAACCGCGAACGCAATAACCATTCTAACATTTTCAGCATGTTCTTTACCAGCATCTCCTTACAGAGAAATATTGAGACTAATAATAGTTTTGTTTCTTATCTCCCTGATGAATATCTGAAAGGATATTTTCAGATTTGCCAATAACTTTAATTAGTTGTAGAAGAGTTTCGAAATTATGGAAACAAAGAATTGATAGTGATGATTTATAGAAACCAAAATTTCAACAAAAATCTTGGAAATATTATAATGATGATTTAGAAACTAATTCATGGTATGAATTATATAAAAAACGTTCCATTTTAAAATCAAATTGGAAAAATGATGGATATACAAATTTTTAAAAATTGGGTGTTGACTGGTTCAAAAGATGGTACAATTAAAGTTTGGAATAATGAAACATATAAATGTTTAAAAATATTAGGTAAATCGAATCCTAAGATTTTAAAAGAAAATTTATCAAGAAGAGAAATATTAGAATTAACAAAAAATATTGATATTAAATTTCATTTGGGTGGTGTTATTTGTATTGATATTAATGATAAATATTTGGTTTCTGGTTCATATGTATAATTTGGAATTACCAGATTTTCAAGCAACACATCGTTTAATGGTAGCATCACAAAACTATTCTCATTTATTTGTAAATCATGTTGCTTCATACAAGGATTATATTGTATGTTTTGAGATTTCTTGTATTTATTTTTGGAAATCAAGTATTGATAATTTAGATCAACTACAATTTGATTTACAACACCATTCAGAATGTGAATAAAATATATAGTTCAGAAGATAATATTGTGAGGACGAAAAACATTGAAACTGGTCAAATAATCCAAGAATTTAACTATGATTCGTTTTCGAATTCTACAACACGCATCACAGTAAATGAACAATATTTATTTACTAGTACATATAACAAAATAACAATTCGAGATTTACAAAAAATTAAAATAATAGATATTTTAGATCAACCAACATCAGATCTATGTATAGTTGATAATAAAATGATTGCTATTAGTTATAATTTCATTATTTGGATTTATAATATAGATGATCAAAAATTTATAGGATATCAAAAAAAAAAAAGATTCAAAAAAATTAGATCCGTTTTCAATTTGTGCTGATTCGAAAAGAATAGCTGTTTTTACTAAGAATGAAATCTTTATTTTTGATTTTACTAAGCAATCAAGGGAAATATATATATATATATATATATATATATCAATCTTTTTTAATTTAAATGAACATGAATATTAGTTAAACGCTGAGATTAAAGAGATTTCAATTGAAGTTTTATAATATACTACTATAACTAGTAAACTATATAATTTATAAAATTAACAAGTATTTTACAGTATTAATAATAGTGTAATAACATTATAACCTTTAAGCCTAAAAATTGACGTATGCTGTAGATAGTTAAATAGATTCCTATAATATAAATATGGATACTTATTTACATATTTCCAACAACTATAAAACAAAAATCATCTTCATATAATCATGTTTATACAATAATCTTGTGAGATTTTCATTTTTCAACTCTCTTCTTCCTCTTTAATTGATAATTCTATACTTGTGTAATCTTCATTTAGGATAGAGCCGGGTAATACCTGAAGTGCTAATTAAGTAATTGGTGATAAACAAAGGAATGTAATTATAAAATCAGAAAATTTGCTTAATACTATTAACCAACCTGAACTTAAAATTTAACAAGCACAGATCTTTCTCCTTAACATTGATTTTTAATCTCATGTTACCGGAATGAAAGAAAAGTAAGCCTTAGTTAAACAAAACCAGGAGTATTAGTATTTAAAAGTATGGCAAAAGATTATCATGAATTACAACATTGAAAGTAATTGACAAATAAGTTGAATCTGATACTACTGAAGATCAACGAGTCTTATAGGGTGTTTAATATGGATTACTCAATGTTCACGCCCAGGTATTTTGTATTGTGCAAATCTTTTATTTAAGAGGGCTGTATATATCTGAGAAATTTTGAAAAGGAAAACCTTGTCTTATTTTATTTTATTTTATTTTATCTTTCTGAATTATCATTCATATTCTACGATTATAATCTTACATATTTTTTTTTTTTTTTACCTTTTTGATTATTTTGATATAAGATGTCCCATTTTTAATTTCAATTTCAGTTTCAATTACCTAAAATGTTTTGATAATCTAGAAAGAGAGCAATCTAATGAAAACTAATTTTATTTAATAAACTATAAAATAAATATAAATATAAAATATTAACATGAATATATAATCTGTAACATAACTATATGAATTATAAATACAACCGTCAAACCATATACATCAAACGTAACCATCAACCCCACTTAAGAATCTAAACCATCTAAGCATCTAAAAATAACGTTACCAATCTTAATATAATGGCAAAGTTTAATAATTTCCATTAGTTATTTGATTTATTCTATCAACTTCTGCTTGTAATGCTTTTAAATCATCAAGTATATCAGAAGATGCAGTAATTTCATTATTATTCATTATTGATGATGATCCATTTCCATTTTCAATTCCATTTGTAAATTGTTGTTGTTGTTGTTGTTGTTGTTGATTTAAATTTAAATTTGTATCTGATTTAGAATATGAATAATTATATGGATTCATCGATTGTGATTGGATAACTGATTGGTTCCATATATTACTTACATTTAAGTTTTGATTTTGATTTCGACTCTGATTTTGACTCTGATTTTGACTCTGATTTTGACTTTGATTTTGAGTAGGATTAGGATTTTGATTGAAATTTGGAAATGGATTAGGAACTCGATTTGGAACTTGTTGTAATGAATTCGTACGTCCACGATTTCTTGATCTTGATGGTGGTGGAGGAGGAGGTACCCTTAAACCAACTCCATTCCCACTTCCATTATTTTGAAATGTTGAAGTTGATGTTGACGTTGAAGTTTGATTTTGACATCGATGCCGTGATGGAGGTGGGGGAGGTTTTGGAAATGAATTAGAATTAGAATTAGAGTTAGAATTAGAATTAAAAGTAGAGTTAGAGTTAGAGTTAGAACCTAAAGTTTGTAATGATAATAATGATTCGGATTGAGATATTGATTTCCTAGGTGGTGGTGGTTGAATTCCTAATCCGTTATTTATTGAACTTAATGATGGAGATGGTGAAACTCTTGGATTTGAAATACTTAAACCAGAATTTAAATTAAAATTATTAAATGATGAACCAGTAGTTTGATTAGTTAACGATGAACCAGTTACTTGATTAGATAAATTCAAATCAGGAGAAGGAGAAGGTGATGGAGATAATGATGGAGATGGATTATCATTAATAAAAAAATTTGATGGAATATTTGATGAAACTCCATGATATAAAACACTATCAATATTAACATTTTTAAAATGATTTATTGAATCTTCCATATCTTTTAATTCTTCATCATCTTCATTATTACCAAAAGATATTTTAGGTACATTTGAATTTGAGTTAAAACTAACAGTTGGTGGGGTTAATATACCTCTTTGTGGAGGAACTTTACCTAATAATTGATTCATTGGTAATGAAAAATCAATAATTCCAGATTCATTAACACTAACATTAACATTATTATTCTCATTTGTATCATTATTTGGGATTGATGAATCAAATGTAACTCTTTTTCTTTTTCTTTTGTTATGCTTATCGTTTGATAATTTATGTTTACCATTTGGTGAATCACCAGTTAATAGGATTTTTTGAAACATATCTATATCTAATGAAGTATTCCCATTACCATTACCATTACCATTACCATTTTCTTGTATTTCTTCTTCGTGTTCATGATGTGATTGCTTTTTAGAAAATAAATTTCTAAATGGATTACCAATAGTATCATCAACAATGGGTTCAGCAATAGGTTCTTCATACTTATTTTTTGCAATAATCGATTTTGGATTTGGAATTTTAGGAATTTGAAATATTAGATCCTTGGAAATGTCATTATTTTCGTTATAATTATCAATAACATGAGCAATTATTCTTAATAATGCATAAAATTGACCAATTGATAGAATCGAAATACTAGGAGGCCAAATTTTTTTAATTTTTGAAATCATTTCAGAAGTTAAATTGAAATTTAGCATAAAATTAAGAGTTTCTTGGAATGAAACACTATTGGCCCTGGTTATTTGAATATCATTGAACCACCTTGTGTAGACGGAAACTTCTTGTTTTGTGAGCTGTTGAGGGTACAGGAAGAAGTCATCCTGCGGCACGTGCCCCACGTGTGGTTGGGGGTGGACGAGGGGGTGCCCCACGTGTTGTTGGGGGACCAGAGAGGGCACGGAGGGCACGTGTGCCATGGTGGCCTGTGCGTTGAAGGAAGTGTGCTGGGGCCCGGGCTGGGGTGGAGGAGGGGCACCCAGCACCCCAAAGTTGGTGTGGGGCTGGGCCAGCCGGGGCCGTGCCGTGTGCTGCTGGAGACTCGCCAGCCACTGGATTCCGTTGTTCCCAGCCATCTGTCTGATTACTTGGAGAGTGTGTTTCCTACAAACTCACCAGTGTTAGTGCGGATCCGGGTAACAGTGCCTCCCTGCCTCCTATGTGTCGCTGCTCCATTACCGTGCTTGTCCACAATGATCACACGCAGCCCCATTCCGGACTCCATCAACAATGAAAACAGAATCCTTTGTGTTTCCTTCAACCAAGACCAGCAGTGCTTTGCCCTTGGAACCGAAAACGGCTTCCGGGTCTACAACTCCGACCCGCCTGATTTAAAAGTGAAAAGAGAATTCAGATCCCCAACCTCATCGTCGACCTCACCAACAACAAAAGGAGGTATTGGAATAATCACAATGTTATATCGTACAAACTACTTAGCATTAGTTGGAGGCGGACGCAACCCACAGTATCCTGAAAATAAACTAATCATATGGGATGATTTAAAAAAGCAAGATTCGTTAAATTTAGAATTTTTTTCTCCAATTTTAAATGTTTTATTATCTCGTACAAAAATAATTATTATTTTAAAAAATAAAATATTTATTTATACCTTTTCAATCCCACCATCTTTAATTATAAGTTATGAAACTTTTCAAAATAAATATGGAATTGTCGCTTTAAGTTATGGATTAAATTCTTCAATTTCTCCATCATCATTAACTTCAAATTTAACAACTTCTTCAAATCCACCAACTTCTACCAAAATTAAATCTTCTCATATTTTAGCATTTCCATCAATATCTGAAGGTCAAATCCAACTTGTTGACATAAGCCCAGAAGGTCAAGAACGTAACCTAATTTCAATAATCCGCGCCCATAAATCAACAATCCGTTGCCTTGCCCTAAACCGATCAGGTACAATGATCGCAAGTGCAAGTGAAACCGGTACAATAATCCGTATTCATTCAACATCATCAACTTCTTTACTTTATGAATTCAGAAGAGGTCTTGACCGTGCTGATATTTATTCAATGAGTTTCAGCCCCTTAGGTACAAGGCTTGCAGTCCTAAGTGATAAAAAAACCTTACATATTTACAACATTGATTTAACAATTGATAGTAATGATTCAAATGATAATGAAATGGGTATGGGATCATCTCATAATAAACATCATTTATTAAATAATGTACCTTTATTACCTCGTTATTTCTCATCAACTTGGTCTTTTTGTTCAATTAGAGTTGATTCACCATCAGCAACAGGAAATTCAGGAGGAAATTCTTCAATAATTGATAATGATTTTGGTACATTGGGTTGGACTTCTGAAGATTCAGTTACAATAGTTTGGAAAAATCAACAAAAATGGGAAAAATATATAATTATTGAAGATGATGAAAATGATCAAATTAAAAAATTTAATAAAAATAGCAGCAAAAATAAAAATGATAATAATGGGAATACTAGTAATGATGAAATTAAATGGAAATTGGTTAGGGATGGTTGGAGAAGTCTTAATGATAATTGATTAAAAAAAATATAGAAAATTTTAGAAAAGTATTACTTTACGATTGTTTTTGTTTTTGTTTTTGTTTTTGTATGGGTTTTTTAATTTATTTAGTTGTTAAATGTTTTTATATATATATATATATATTTTATTATATTGTTGCTTAATTTGGTTGGTTTCATTTATATAATTCATTATCACCTTATTATAGCTATGGCAATCACAAAATATATTCATTTACTAGATTCTTATTTAAGTTTAAATTATCATTTTTACTCTAATTCAAGCAGCTAATATATACAATTATATTTATTCTTTCACATCATTAATGAACCATACATTTCAGAAAAGATGAAAAAATCACTCCATTACATTTCCTCAACATACAATATCATAGGTATCAGTTACTTACTTAACTTAGCACTTCCTTTGTTTAATTTTCCATTGCAAAAGGTCCATACTGAAAAAGTATCTCACCTTATATAACACACACAAATGTGAAATTAATGATCGTTATTTGAAAAGAATAAAAGTGAAAAATGAATCTTTATATTGAATGTCATTAAGAATGTATGAAAAGCATTAATACATGCCATTTATATTCATTTCTCATCATTAGTTTAGAATGCTACACATTAGATTCCTTTATTACCAATTCTACATGATTTTCCTTTTAGTTTTCTACGTAATTATCATACCAGACACACTCCAACATCATTGGGAACAGGTTGAATAGCTTTTCTTTTAATTAAATTAATAGTAATATATCCTGAATTTCTAGGTTGACTTTATTTGGTCTTTCAACAGCGTTGTCATCTCAATAATTGCCAAATGATAAATTTTTTTTAATCATTAGTATTATTTTATTAGTATTAATACATGATGCCATATAATCCTTCTGAGGTTTTCATTGTACTCCAAGATATTTAATATAATGTCATGGAACAAGAATTATGTTCGTTGAATATATATGCTCTAAAATATTAATTGATAATTAAGAAAGAAGTACCTGATGGCTTATTCCTAATCACAAGTACACTGTTGTGGGTTTAAAGCAATATTATAACTAATTATACACTTTTATAATTCAATTATAAATAATTATAACCTGTACCATTTTTATATAAAATATATGAAATTAACTAGTTGAAATTGTTATTTAAGACTAAAACAATTCAACTGGAAATTCGTTCTCTTTTTAATAAAATATATTGTAAACGATTAAGCTTAATTATAAGCAACCATTTATTAATAATTAATTAAATAACCATATATTTTGTATTTAGTTGTAAATATACCGGGTATACATATATCTATTACTAAATTATTAACAAGATAATGCAACACGATTGTTAAATATATGTCATAATTTTTAAATTTTTAAAAAATACACACACAAACCTACAATCCAGTCACTTTCCAGGTATCGCTCTCGATATCGATAACTTGCTCTCAAACTTGGTATTTACTAACAAAGTGATAATTGAGTTAAAGTTTTTTATTTTATTCAAGCATCTATCTTCTTTCCTGTAGAAGACTAAGTTATAGTTACATATATAAATTTAAATGGTTACAATGAAAAGAGTCTATCTTATGCCTGTCTTTCTATTTCATTTGATGGATTATAATCAGTGTCATGACATCGTTTATTAATACTTCATTAATACTTTGTTGCTGCAAACAGAAAAATTAATCAAGTATACTCTTGCTACTCGATAATGTAATTGGATTAAGGTTTTCTATTAAACTCAGAAACATAAATATTAACACTCGAGTGGAGTCGAATGGCCACATAGATAGAATTTAAACTCAACCATAAAGTTTGCAATTGTGTTCAAAAATATAAAGTTAGATTATAAAGGTTTTCAAAAATATTCTAAAAATAATTTATATATATTCATTATATATCACTCATAAATTGTTTTTCTTATATAAATAACAATGATATATCCCTTTTTAATTATTCATCATAGTTTTTATCCTTACTCTAAGTTGATATACCTATTTTAGATTTTACGATGAAATTCTCTACAATTGCTTCTATTTTGTCATTCTCAGCAATTACTTCCGCTGAAATATTTGATATTGGGTTGTGGGCCAAATCTGAAGACTCTTCCATTGCTGGAAAAGGTCTCTATTCAACCCATGAAGGTGCAGCAGTTAATTACTACTTTTTAGGCTCTGGTGCTGAACCCCTTCAATATAATTCTTCTACTGGTTATATTCATGCTGAAAGGATCGCTGGTGGGCCTGTTACCCTCAAAATTGAAGTCAATCAGCTTGTAAATACTCCCGGTTTTGATGAGACAACCTCTTGCACCTTTGAGAACGATATTTTAAACATTAATGGTTCTTCAAATGTATTTTACGCATGCAAAAACACTAATGATCCTTATAATTACTCTAAGCAAATCTATCAAATTATTTACTATGAAACACCTGGTGAAGCCGAACCTGGTTGTATTCCTTTAACTATTGAAAAGCGAGCTTATTTATCCTCCGCCGATAGTTCTGCCTCTGCTTCGTCTTCTACCTCAACCACTGCTACACCAAATTCACCTTCATCAATCCCTGCCGTCACCCCTGTCAATGGTGCTTCTTACTTAGGAAGATCAACCTCTTCATTAATTGGAGCAATTGCACTTGCAATCTTTGCCCTTTAATTAGATATCTGAAGATTTGAAATTTAACAATAAAATGTTAACAGAAAAAAGAACATCATAAGGTAGCAAATAATCGATAAATATTTATATTTGTATTTGTATTATGTAACTTTTGAGTACTATAATATTATACTAGCTAATGTATTATAAATTCAAAGAAGAAGAAGAAACAACAACACTCCATTCACTTGATTCTTCACCGTATTGTATTTTATAAATCCACTCAGCAACTTTTTCAGTCAATTCACCAATGTGTTTACCAGGTTGTAAAGGAACTTCAATATCTTTACCATGCCATCCAATTGCTTCAATTGGACTAATTATAGCACCGGTTCCAGCACAAAATGCTTCAACGAGTAAACCTTTTTTGGAAGCTTCTATAAGTTCACCAATAGTGCAATATCTCTCAGAAATAGTCCAAATTTTAGGATCTAATCTTTCTTTTGCTAAAGTAATTACAGAGTCTCTTGTAACACCCTCCAAAATGGTTCCATCCAAAGGAGCAGTAATTAATTCTTTTTTACCTGATTCATCAGCAATAACAACAAAGAAGTTCATTATACCAGCTTCAGTGATGTAATGTTTAGGTCCAAATAACCATAAGTTTTGTTGATAACCTCTTGAAGAAGCTTCTAATTGTGGTTTGATACAAGGGGAATAATTACCACCAAGTTTTTTATCACCAACACCTCCTGGCCATGCTCTAACAGCGTAATCCGTAGCTTCTAATTTTAAAGCAGTTTTATAATAAGGCCCAGCTCGAAAACAGATAACGTAGAGTAATGCTTTATCAGGAGCACCAACGCCAAGTTTAGAAGTGGTTCCAATAAGAGTCGGTCTTATATATAAAGAATAACCACGACCTTCAGGGACAAAATCTTTATCCAAATCAATTAATTTACCTATCAATTCAATAAGTTCATCACCATTAAAATTTGGTAAACAAATACTTTCAGCAGATTTATTCATTCTTGACATGTTCTTAGAAGGTCTAAAGAGACGAATATTATTATCTTTATCTCTATAGGCTTTCATACCTTCAAACAATTCAAATCCATATTGGAAAACACATGCGGCGGGATCTAAAGATAATGGGCCGTATGGTTTGATTTCAGGATCAGCCCAACCAGAATTGATATCCCATTCAATTGAAAGCATATGACTAGTGAAGTCCTTACCAAAAGTCAATTGATCTTTGGGAGGACATGGTTTCTGAAAGGTTGACTTTGTGATTTTGAGCTTTGAAGCGTCGAGAGGAGCAGACATAATTGATCTAAAGAATGGAAAAAAAAAATAGAGATCCAGAGGATTATAGGTGAAATTTATACCAACTAAAAATGATGGTTTTTCGAAACTGACTCATATAATTATAAACTTGTAACAACCGCTTACAGCCGTGATTTCGACATCGAAATTTGAGTTTATTTAAATTTTTGTATTCTTATCAGCTTCAGAAAATAGGCCGGATAAATGGGGTAAAAAAAATAGGCTGTCTCTTTTTGGCAAACCTCCCTATTCAAATTACAATCTTCCTACCATGGACGATCTCGACGTCCCCTGTGACAATAACGTCTTGTACATCAACAGATTTTACTCTCCTTCCAACAACATCAGACCGGGTTGTGCGAATGGGAAACTGATAGCTTGAGGATAATCCCAAAGCTTTTGGTTTTAATTCTTTCATATTTGTTTTTTCAAGGTAGGTAGGTGTCATTATCATTATCTAATAACGAACTATGGATTAAAGTTTCATGTAGTTGTAAATACCTGCATGAGCCAGAAATGGAAAGCCAACCAATTCTCCTCCTAAATGAACAATCATAATTTCTTCTTCAGTTTTAATATTTGTAAAAATTATTGGTTTAATTTCAATCCCATCAGTTTGTGATAAAGACCCAGTTAAAAAACCATAAATTAAATTGTTCAATAAGGTCCCATCCCCTACAAACTTTCCAATCATTTAAATTTGAATATGTATAATTTTTCAATAATTAATAAATCTTTTAATTCTAATTCTAATTTTGGACAATGTTCAATTGTTAATGGAGTATTTAATAGTAAAAGTGACCTTCAAAAAACCTATTATAAATTGTAGCTTATAATGGTAAAAAATGTGCAATTCCAATATTTGATATAAAACAAAAGGGATAAAATGGCCATTTTTTTAGATTTATTATTTTGAGTTGTTGATTTACTTTTTGTAATATTATATTAATATTATTGTACCTTATAAGTTTAATTAGATCATAAAATTAGTCCATTAACATTAGTTGTAACATTATATGGAATCTTAAATTGGGGATTTAATACTGTCCCTGATGTACCAAATGATTTTGAAACAGTGGATTTCAACTTGTATACCTATATTTTGATATGGTAATTAATTAGTAAATATAAAAAACCTTATTTAGCGTGCGCTAGGAAATTTTGGTAATGTGTCACAAGTTGGTGCTACATGTATATTCGAAAATTGTTTAGATGAATGTATTGGGGAATTGGAACAAATATTAAGTCTTTCTTAATTGTTTTATTTAGGGGTTTTGAGGAAACTAATTTATCTAATTCGCAAATACTACATTCTTGGGAGTCTCCATCCATAATTATTGTAAAATTATTAGAATAATGAAACATAATGTATCGATCATTCGAGGAGAGACCAATATAATCATTACCATCTCCGATTAAATGTATGATATCTGCTGATTTACCGGGTATTAAAGTAATGATCCACTTGTTAAATCATCACAATTATCACATAATAATTTATATAAACAATTGTCAATTTTATCTCTTTCTGAGTATGATGGAGAATCTGTTTGATAAGCCTTTTTCCAAAATGGGAAACGTTTTTCATGATAATCATAATTTTCAACTTCTTCTTCATACTTGAAACATTTAATATTATTCCTCATACGTAATAATTCTTCATATTTATTTTGATTACAAATTATCTGAGGAGTAACACAAAATATATGATGATTTGATATTACAAAAGACATATCAAATGATGAACTTAAATCATTTGGAGTTCTAAAATATCCAATTTCTGAACCATCAATTGATAAAACTGAACACCATTGAACCTTGTCTAGCTTTTCCTTGACATAATATAAAAACCGAGAATTTATATGAAAAATCAAGCGTATGAATAGCTTTTTTAAAAACATAATAATTGAACTTCTCATGTTATGGATATAAATGATAAAGGAATATAGTTGAGTTACTGATTATTGAGTTACTGATTATTGAGTTTTCGACTATAGAGACATTATTGTGAGTTTGTGTTTTATATGTTAAATCTTGAACTTTCAAGTCAATTGGTCTATCACATGCCCAATTAATTAGTTTACAATTGAATGTATATTTCGTGCGCGAATACTTACTACATAAAAAGGTCGATATCTATTAATCAGAGTGCCGAACTTCAGTATATCGTATGGTCTAATATCAAGTGTATCAGGTGGCTTGTTGATATTTACTCCACCACATAGTCGAAATTAAGTGAAATGACTGTATCTTCGTAAGAAACTATCTACAGCGTGAGTGAAGTAGAAAAGGTCAGTAAGGGCGAGGAGCCATATGCAGAGTTGTGGATACACTCAGCGAGTATGATATTTAATTTCTTGAACCTAAATTTTTTTGTTGTTTAAAATTTCACTTACTGATGATGTCCATTCCTTTGCATTTATGTATTACTACTACTGATTTACTGATATTTTTTATTCCCCCGACTTTTCTTAAATCAGCATATAATTTAATTTTATATAAGATGACATTGCCACTTTATAGTATAAGTTAAATATAAACAATTGTTAATTATAATTGAATACATAGTTATACTTTGTATTTGGAAATTGTATCTTTCGATATACTAGCTACAGATTAATATTAATATTAATATTAATATAATACTATTCTTTACTTCTGTTACTTCTGTGTACATGTAGTTATAGAGGGGTGTTATTTAACTTAATATTTAATTTCAAATTTCAATATAAGATTAAATCATAAATGTTTTAAACATATCTTCCTTTATGTTTCAGTAAAGTCCTAAAGATTTATATCATTCAAAGTTTATTCTATGCCACTGGCCAAGTTAACTTCTCGTTACTTGTGACAGAAGTACTTCAAGAACTGCTCTTAATCTTACCTGTCAATTTTGTGTACTATGACATATGTCATTCATTAAAGCTTAAATAGCTTTATTTGTCACATTGATACATTAATGATAAGATCATTACGAGGTTTGGAATTCATTTAACAAATAGAAATATTAATATTATGATTGAACAATCGAAAAATGCTTCAAATTCTTATTTCTCGATATCACCACCAAATCCTTATGGTGAAGACTCAGATTATCATAAAATAGTACCAAATTTTTCGGAAACCCTAGAAAAGACAAAATTTAGAAAAAATGATACAAATATTAATGTGTTTAGGCACACAAAATTTAACTGGACCAATAACGTTTGGTGATATTTTTGAAAAATTAATAAAGGGAAATTCTGTTTCAAATTTTCAATCTGTTTGTTTTCAACCCGATGATCGGTACTCAATGTATGACACAGCATCTAAACTTTACGGGCTGAAACCGCGAAGTACACTTCTCTCGACTTTATTGGATAGTTTTGAAATTGATTTCATTCCATGATACAAATATTTGTTACCAATTGCTTCGACCGATGAGATTGATGATCTTCTTCCTCTTTATGAGAATGAACTGATTATGTAGAGACGATAATATCAGATGTTGCTCTTCAAAAGACCACATTTTTGTGGTAAAAGAATATTGATTCTCTCTGTGACTTTCTCAAAAGATTTAATCATCAAAACGTTAAGATTGTCATAGGAACACCAATACTTGAGATTGTTAACAACACTTTCACCTTTGGTTCCTGTAATATTTCTAACCTCTCTAATTGAATAGGAAGATTCTGTGTAGAAAGATTTAAAACCAAATCTAAATTAATATTAAACTTATATTTCACTATTTTGAGGGAACCACGCCAAAGCCCTCGTAGGAACCCTTTATGACGTTAAGAGCTCTAACACAAAATAAACTTAAGATGCCATTTCATATAAACTAATGGAATCCATAGAGCTTATGAAACGGTAAGCACAATCTTAAAAACATTTTAAGGTAACGTGGAGTATTCAGTAGTAGGTTATTTCCTTTGCTATTTGGAGTGACTCGAAAAAAACGTTCACGCTTAATCTTGACTGTAAGCCCATGTATATCCTACCCTGAGCAGATGTTTTGGGACTCATGTCCGTATACATATAAAAATAAGGATGAATTTTGTTCTTATGGTTGTTGTTGTTGGAGCTTTAGTGTCATGCCTATTTATACCAATTTCTTGTATTTTAGGCAACGACAAATTGCAAATCTAGCAGCAAGTATGATAAACTGGGGTTAATCTTACAATTCTCGTAATATATGCTTCGATATTTAATTTTGTAAAACAAAAAATCTCCCTTTGCTATATTATATTAGAAATATGAAAAAAAAAAGGGGTTAGGGATTTATAGTTATGATATCATTTTCATTTGTTCACTCTTCCCCCGAGATTTCACATACATATTGCTAGTTTAGAACAATATACAAGAATAAATTATTACGTTGTAATAATTAATTATTAAGTATAATTTCAATAAAGAAGAAATGAGCGACGATAATAAGAAGGCTATCTCTACTATTCCGCAATACGTTATCTCCAGATGATTATATGAATTTAGTTCCTGTCCTCTTAGAAGTCTGAATTCTACTTCGGATAGTTCTTGATTGAGATTTATTTTCAAATATGGATATAAGATTAAATTATTATAAATGTTTTAAGTATTTTTTTCTTAATTTTTCAGTAAAATCATAAATAGCAATATCTTCCAAAGTAACTACTACTATTCTTTTCGTATCAGCACAAATTTTTAGAAAAGAAAATAGAGATCTTTTATATTTTAGATTTTTATATTCTTTTATAAATTTTTGATCACCAATGTTCCAAATCCTAATAGTATAATCGATATCAATTGTAACGAGTTTATCATTAATTATACATAAATCAGGTGTTAATTGATCTGAGATCTTTGTTATTTCATCTGTTTGTAAATTCCGAACTGTTAGTTTGTCGTGCTCACCGATGAACAAGTAGTGATTATTTATTGTAAAGGATCTTATATATTGATATCGAAATTCTTGGATTATTTGACCAGTTTCAATATTACTACTTCTTACAACGCTAGATTCTAAACTATATATAATACCGTTATGAACGCAAATACTCCTAACAAAACCTGGTACCTTTAAATTGTGTTGTAAATTAAACTGTGGTTGATGTTCAAAATTATCAAGACTTGATTTCCAAATACTAATATACCTAACTTCAGAACATACAATATAATCATTGTATAAAGCGACGCCGTTTATAATTAGATAATTAATTACTTGTGTTGGTATTGTCAAACGATGTATTGGTTTAAAATCTGGTAACTTCCAAACTATACAAGAACCATCAGATGATCCAGAAACCAAATATCTATCGTTAATATCGATACATGTAACACTATCCAAATGAAATTTGATGTCAATATCTTTTGTTAATTCCAATGCCTCCCTTCTTGGAAATTTTTCTTTTAAAATACCAGGATTTGGCTTACCCAATACCTTTAAATATTTATAAGTTTCATTATCCCAAATTCTTATGGCACAATCTTTTGAACCAGTTAAAATCCAATCCTTATAAAATTTAACACAAAATATATCGTTATCGTGACCAATCAACTTATTCTTTTTAAATTTATCATTTTTCCAATTTAATTCTAAAAGATGACGTTCTTTGTATAATTCGTACCATGAATCGATTTTTGAATCATCATTATAATATTTCCAAGATTTTTGATCTTGAAACTTTGATTTCCATATATCATCATTATCAATTCTATTTTTCCATGATTTAGAAACTCTTCTACAACTGAGTAAAGTTGTTGGTGGCAAATCCGAGAATATTATTTCAGATATTTCATTGGGGAGATAAGAAACCAAATTGATAGTAGTAGTCTCCAGATCTTTGTGTAACGACATGCTGAGACTGTTAAAAAGATTGGTGTGTTCGTGGTTGTTATTTATACCTGCTTCTCCTATAGGAACAACAGTTCGAGGAGGGTCATTTAAATAAGTGTATGAAGAAAATGATCCGAATTAGTAATATTGGATGGAATATTTCTTATCGTTTGTATGCATAAGTGTATTTTCGGCATATTGGATCCCAATAATTAGTTGCTGGGGTGACCGCATGTGAGTATGTGCATGGCGAAATAAGTGGAAGCCACATAACGAATATGCCAGTCACCCCTACAACTTATTATTGAGTTCCAGTACTGCGAAATTCAAATCATTGTTACAACAAAAATATCATCAACAGTAGTGAGGTTGTCTATTATAATCTGCACTATCACAATTAAAAAATCTATAATTATATAATGTATTCGAATCTGAAATTTCCATCCTATTTGTATGTGTTGTAGAATCATTAATATCTAAAGTTGTGGGATGTAAGTCGTCAATGTGGTTAACTAGAGATGGTTGCAATTTATGATGATTATCAATATCATGAACTGGGATGTTTGTATTATGACCAAAAGAAGTAGTTGTAGAATTAACTTGAGTGATGGCATCATCGTGGGTGATAGAATCATGAGCTAAATCTGTAGTATCCATATTATTGGCGGGTACATGTGGCTCATTAGAATGGACTGCAATAGTTGATTACTTGGTGTGATCATTCGTAGAGTATTCTTCAAAGTATAAGCGTTGTTAAACTCTGTAGCTATTGGATACCATCAAATGATTCTTGAGAAAGCATGGTTATCATGCCTTGTCCAATTTAAAAGACTTTATCTTTTATTGTAGCTGTACTAAAAAAATTATATGGAATAGAAGGCACAAATAAAGCTGGTAAATTATAAACATCATCTCCAAGCTTTAATTCAATCATTCCTTTTTCCTTCTATTTCTTTTTCACTTCCATCAGCAATAGTAACTGTGTCCTTAATAATATTATTTGATAAATCCTCAAATTGAATAAAATGCTCACGCTGGTTAAGAATTATATTCGAAGCGCCTGAATCAAAAATCAATTTAAAGCTTGGCTTATATTCTTTATTGACGATATTTGCTGATTGTTTAGGTTTAGCATTATACAGTTAGGAAAATCTTAGTATCCATGGGGGAAACAGATCTTCAGGATATACCTAACAACGTAAAATTCAAAATTGTAACATTTAACAGACCAGACATTTCATTACAAACTGATAAAACACAATTAAATGCCAATTATCTCAATAGACAATTTAAAATCTTGACACTGCCAGTATTATTGGAGCAAATATTTAATTATAAAGATTTCAAAACAATTTTGAACAACTCCCAGCCAATAATTTTATTTTATGGGAATAAAAAAGAAGAATGGAAATCTAATGCCACCCTTCAATTATCAAATGCCGGAAGAAATATGGATTAATATTAAACATTCTTCCTATTTCAGCATTTGAGAAGTCATATGCATATGCATGTTTACTCAGGTCGCATACTAGAATTACAAAACGTAAGATCATGCTTCGCAAAATTCTAAAGATCATTCTATGGTATAAAAATACTATAAGGCCTTACATGTATCTAAAAGGAAGAGTATTTTTCAAAGTGGTGTCAGAAAAAGCTCAACTTTAATCAACAACTGGTTCTACACCTTCAAATTTAATATGCAAAATTCGTTAACAGATTCATGATCAACAAATCGAGTTCTCAGTCTTAAATGGAGGATCCTGATAATATTTGATAATTTTAAGTGATATTGTAAATATAAAAAATGGTTCTATGCCTTTGCAAATCGACATCCTGAGTTGTAATATAATCGTGCGAGCTCACTGGATCAATTGGAATACAAATGAAACAGGATGTATGCTCCATGAGGTAACTTAATCGATTAAGGTGTTTTTGAGATATCTACACTTGGACAGATCACTTCAAGGGAATGCAGGAAAATATATTAGTTCATATTTCCACCACAGTGTTTGAAGATCCCTTGAAAATTATACATAGTGAAACTTAGACATCTGAGAGGTAAAGGTATTAATTACACACAATTATCTGGAGACAGCAAAGAACAATGTGTTTCGGAAGATTGGAGCTAATGAGTTCAACGTGTTAAATCGTAGAAGAATGCTCAAACCGCAACAAGATTCACAAGAAAATATCAAAAATATATTATCTGAATTATTAGATTAAGAATATTTTAGTACTACTATTTTTAATCATTTATATTGGTTGTTGGTTTTGAAATTCGTGATCGAAATGTAATACTTTTGGGCGTGCGGGCATGGTAATTCGTGCCGTTTGCGAACTCTTACGGTATATATGTTGAGATCTATTTCCAAATTATACAAGAACCATCATATGAACCAGAAACCAAATATTTATCATTAATATCAATACATGTAACACAACTCAAATGAAATTTGTTATTAATATTTTTTTGTTAATTCCAATATTTCCCTTCTTGATAAATCTTCTTTTGAAATCTCAGGACTTGGCTCACCTAATACTTTTAAACATTGATAAATTTCATTATCTAAGATTTTTATTGACTATATTTTGAACCAATTAAAATCCAATTTTTAAAAAACCTAACACAGTGTGTTCTGCCAGAAGCACCAATATTATAACTTTTAAATGTATCATTTTTCCAATTTAATTCTAAATGATATCGTGTTTTATACCATGAATCAGGTTCTGAATCATCATTATAGTATTTCCAAGATTTTTGATCTTGAAACTTTGATTTCCATATATCATCATTATCAATTCTATTTTTCCATGATTTAGAAACTCTTCTACAACTGAGTAAAGTTGTTGGTGGTAAATCTGAGAATATTATTCCAGATATTTCAACAGGTAGATCGGAAACAATATTAATTGACTCAAGACTTTTGTTTAGTTGAAGGACATGTTACAATCAGTAAAATGGTTTGTTGTTTACGTATTCGTGGTTATCAATAATAGTATACGCACTA
Organism: Alloascoidea hylecoeti; assembly: GCA_001600815.1. NCBI lineage: Eukaryota > Fungi > Ascomycota > Alloascoideomycetes > Alloascoideales > Alloascoideaceae > Alloascoidea > Alloascoidea hylecoeti. Next base: position 512,482 of record BCKZ01000017.1, on the reverse strand, counting down.
GTATAACTTTTTCCAATCGCAACAGAGGTTCGAGAAAGGGACATCATTTAAATAGGATTGTGAACAAAATAATTCTAACACGAAAAGGTGTATGAAATTTACTCCTGGAGCGTGGGATTTTATTTTTAGACTCCTCCAACAATAAAAGAAAGATTTTATGCCCAACCACAAATACTCCACAAAATCCCAAACCATTCCAAAAATAGTGCATAGTGTTCCGTAGATACCAGCGATTCTATGACTATATAAAATGACTTTTCAAATCTAGTATCTAGTGTTGTCAACCTTAACATCATAAGCGAGTACCCCTCGGTTAGTTTTGGGGTACGTACTAGGATCCCCAACCACTCTATACAATGGGGTACGACTACCCTTTATACTTTTAGCCCATGCCATGATACTTAAATACCAATACTACCGTATAACATAAGTATTTTGTGAGTCATAAGAAAACTCTACTGAAATATAAACCACCCATTTATAATAAGTCAAAATTTTCACCATCGATTACGTAGTCTTAAATTTAAATAGCAACATTTTACAATTTAAAAACTAACTTCTCAAAATCGTTCATTCAAGCGCTTCTGTGTGTTGCATGACATAAAATGGCAAACTAATCGTTTTCGAAATGACGAAATATTAAAAATCAAAATGGCGAACTAATAGCTCTACGTAATGTCGAATATTGTGACGAGATGTGTCAAGAATATGGCAAAGTATAATAACTCCATAGAACGAAAAAATGATCACCTGAGAAACTAATAATTAAATTTCAAAAGGTCGAAATTAAACATACATAAGTGACGAAAAAGGGTCAAGCATGGGGCGAAAAATCAGAGTGGAAAAGCTGTACTATAAGTTATATGCATATGCACATAGTGAGTTACATATAAAATTACACCTGCAACCATGTCCAGAAGATTATCATATTGTAATTATTGAAAATTTAATATTTAATATTTGAACTTCTTTAAAATTTGGATTCCCAACAGATTCTCAGCCACAGCGGCACATGTACTTCCCAACCATGAACCAAAGAATATGATTGACTGATTATTTACTTGGCAATGGTTTAACACCGATATTATTAGTGTTTCTAAACATCAAAACATGATTACCACCATTACCACTTCCATCAGGTTCAACGAATTGACAACTTCTTGCAGTTTTATATAAACTAACAAGCATATTTTCACCACTATATTTATAATGTTTACCCATTACTTTTTTAATTTCTTTTGTTCCTTCACGACCATTATAAAAAGGTATACGTGATACGTAATGATGTAAAACATGGGTTTCAATGATATCATGGAACATGTGTTTACCAATGAATCCAAAATCTCTATCGATTGTTGCAGCTGCTCCAATAGCAAAATTCCAAACTTCTGATTCATAGTGTGACATTGTTGGATCAGTATGTTGTAAATAGGTGATAAACATTAACCAATGATGAACTCCAAACCATGGTAAAACATAATGAATCATCATATTAGCAGTTCCAAAAGCTCCAAAACCTTTATAAACTATAAATCCTGTAATTAACACACCAATATCTGATAAAACAATATTCCAATATTCTCCTTCAAAATAAAGTGGTGACGATGGAACAAAATGATTAATCTTCCATTTGGGAACATTAGGATATTTTTTACCACTTGTAACGTCGGTAAATAAATACAATATCCAACCGACTAATTGTTGAGCCAATAACCAAAATAAAGTGACTATTGGAGTCTCAGCAGTAATTTCTTCAATTTTACTTGCATGACGAGATTTTAAAAACTCTTCTCTTGTTTTAGGGACAAAAGCCATATCTCTTGTCATATGACCAGTTGACTTATGATGTCTACTATGACTATACTTCCAGGAAAAATAAGGAACAAGTAATGATGAATGTAATATCCAACCAACTGTATCGTTCAATATTGGATAATCAGAAAAAGCACTATGACCACACTCATGGGCAAGAATCCAAATACCTGTACCTTGTAAACCTTGAATGATAGTATAAATAGTCCAAAGGGCAATACGAACAGAAACAAATGGGACCTTTGGAATGTTATAGATGGCTAAAAGGCCAAGTCCAGTAATACAAAAAAGGTCTCTTGCAACGTAGCCTAAAGACCTTATTGCGGAACGTTTATAACATTTTGCAGGAATTGCAGAAAGAATGTCTTTAATTGTGAAATCAGGAACAACGAATTCATTACCATAAGTATCAAGATGAACAGTACCAGCAGCAGGAGACTGACCCGATCTCAAAGCACCAGTGCTTTTTTCACCATCGAGGTTGGAATTTGGGAAGGTTTGTGTACCAGAAGCGACACCAGTAGAGATAGCTGTTGCCATTTTTTCTTGTGATTTTCGAAACGGAAAAAAAAAAAGAAAGGGTGGTGTGGAAGTCCGATTTTTTATAGTAACGGACGTACGTGTTATCAGAGAATAAAGCAGTCAAGATAATAATTTTTTTTCACGATCGGAGTTATCAGGGTGAAAAAAAAATATAAGTTTTATAACGGCCAGTACGCCGCGCATAGCATGCGAGGCGGAGCAGAACCCTTTGGCGAGTAATAATCCGAGCAGGTTATATCATAGAATTATAACAGTCTTAAATACTTCTAATTGTTAAGAAGGGCCAAATATTTAAGTATTCTCGCGAGCTGAAGACGAACATTTAAAACTTTCAAAAAGGAAGAATGTATGAGTTACAAGAAGGCGAGCACTGACTACTCTACGAAACGGTCAAGCGAGTTGCTCGCCCCCCCAAAGTCTGGCTTCCGCGAACGCTTTCGAGCACAAAACTTTAAGCGATGCACGGCTACTACCGTGCTCACAATATCCCCCTTTACGTAAATCTCATCCTACGTCGTAAATGATCGTGTGCACTGTGCAGCCTCGTAATGAAAACCTTGCTCCCAATTCTGACTAATTTTCACCAGATCGCCTAAAGTTTTGTGCTCGAAAGCGTTCGCGGAAGCCAGACTTTGACAATTAGAAGTATTTAAGACTGTTATAATTCTATGATATAACCTGCTCGGATTATTACTCGCCAAAGGGTTCTGCTCAGCGATCGCAGCTAATTGCACATAATCAATTGGCTTACCACGATTGAGTCGTCCGTACACGTTTCAGTAAACGTTATTTCCGTAGATCACCTGATGTAAGCATGTGACTATTCTTACCGTAAAAACTTTCCCGCTTTAAATTTGGATCTAACAGCAGTAAATTGCCATTATTTGAACAATATTCTTGAAACTGATGTTAATAATGCTGACAACGATATCACAACAATGGGTATTAGGAATAGATTTCAAAGAGCATATAGGCCTATATTAGAAGAATTATAGGGGAACTATAGTTTGGATTAGTTTTATGAGCAATCTATTGGCAAGCTTGAAATTCACAAGTTTAATATATAACAGAGATTTTATAGTTGATTTAATCTATAGTAAAGGCATAACTATAGAAATTATCCACCAAATTACACAATTTTCAACATTTGAATCCAGTCCTGTGTTTACCCTCGACGGCGTATATATCAGGATGACCGGGTAAATAATTTCCGTAAGTTTTTCGTATTAAAAATTTATTTTACAATCAACGAAAATAAATTTCTAATCTCCGAAAACATTAACGTTTCTGTAAATCGTGGTAAACTCTAGTTGGGACTCCAAATACGTAATAATGACTTAATACTTATTGATGTTTTAAATACCTCTTCCTTTCAGTAAACTCATAAACAATAATATCTTCCAAAGTTACAACAGCCAATCTTTTCGAATCAGCATATATTGATAACAAAAAACAGATCTTTTATATTTTAAATCTCTAGCTGAAATAATGCTAGCATTCGATCACCTATATTCCAAATCCTTATAATAGAATCGCAACTAAAAAAAATTGTAATGAGTTTATTATCAACTATACATAAATCCGATGCTCTTAGTTGAAATATTTTTTATTTTATTTGTTTGTAAATCGCGAACTGTTAGTTTGCCATATTCACCAACAAATAAGTTTTGATAATTAACTGTGAAGCATTTTATAGAGGGATATTTAAATTCTTGGATTAATTGACCAGTTTCAATATTCCACGCTCTTATAAACCTCAAACCTGAACTATATACAATACCATAATGAATGCGAATACTGTTGATGCGGCCTTTTCCATCTATATTGTGTTGTAAGTTAAACTGTATACGTAATTGATGTCCAAAATTATCAAGACTTGATTTCCAAATAGTAATGTAAATAAGCTCAGAACAAACAATATAGTCATCGTATAGAGCAACATCATCTATAAATAAATTATTATTTATTTGTGTTGGAGCTGTCAAACGATGTATTGGTTTAAAATCTGGTAATTTCCAAACTATACAAGAACCATCAGTTGAACCAGAAACCAAATATTTATCATTAATATCAATACTGTTGTGGTTTACACTTTGATGCCACAGAAGCAGCTGACTTAGTTGAATCTTTAGACTTCATGATAGTCTAAATAGAACTATAAAATATTGATTTAATAGATAGATAATTTGTTTTTAAATAAAATATATTATTATTTCAAAAGATTGCCCATCTTACCGCCATTCTAGGAAGTTAATAGACCTACTTATATATCAAGAACTCTAATATCTTGTAGTGTTGTTTTTCTATCTTATCTGAGTTATTTAAAATAAACTTCTGAGACTTTAAATATATATTAAGTTAATTAATCTCAACAAATACATCTAACTATTTGTTTCCATGATTTAGATACTTTTCTATAATCAAGGGTTGTTGGTGGCAAACCATTTCGTTTATTGTCTATATTTTAAAAGGTACTCATCTTAGGTGAGACACATAATAATCTGATAGTTTTTTTTAAAGATTCTACGGATATTTGGCGTCGTTTAGCGGAGATGATTTTCTGAACTCACAATGTTTAATTATAAAACCCTCGCGGTTGTTACGATTTATCCTATCTATCTCTTACTCATCTTTCGTTGATTTCTCAATTGTAAACATTTCATTAAAGATGTTATTAACATAACTAGTAAGTATATCACCCAAATTTTCTAAAGGGATGAAGATACCAGTTACTAGCAATGATCCTCATTTTCCAGACGAAGCCCGGACTCGGAATGAGAAACAACCGATTTTGACACATAAAAAGCTAACGCATTAAAAAGATAACGTTCTTTATATGATTCATACCCATAAATCAATTTCTAAATAATCATTATAGTGTTTTCAAGATTTGTATGTAAGGACATTTTGCGATTGTTAAAACGGTTCTTATCATGGTTGTCAATATTATGAAGTCATCGCTTTTTCCAATCAGAGTCGGGAATAAAGCATAATGCTGGTAATTATAATATTCCGCATTCATTGCTATAAACTATAAATCATCAAACCTCATTTATTTTTTCTTACTTGTTTTCCTTCCATCACCAAATCTTATAACTAAATAAAAGTGTACACCATAAATCTGCTTATATATTAAGCTAATTCAGCTAAGTATATAAATATATTGAAATACTAATACTCATTCCATTCACATCATTAATACTTAAGACTTATAATTATACCAGTACATAAGCTTTTAAATTTATTGCTAAAAATGAATGGTCCAATATTTTACGACTACAACCAAACAACTCTAGATCGTTTCAACTACACAATTTATTCAAACGGTACATTATCAAATGGTTCCAACTGTTACCTTTCGTTTGGAGAATATCAACCAACAATATTCGAAAATGGTACTGTTTGGAATTATGCTGGTTGTTCAATACCGTATTATCCAATAGCAGCAAGGGGTGGTATTGGTTTAGCATGGGCTATTTTAATGTTTTTATTAATAGTTTTATCAATGTTTAACTTACGAAAACATGGAACTCTTTTTTTACCACAGACTAAACAATTTAAAAGAATAGGTAGGAAAGGAGAATGGTATTGGTGTATTACATTACAAGCTTTTGCAACAATTGCTGGTTTTTGTTCAATTGATATTGATAGAGATTATTTACAAGGTCCTGGTTTAGTAGGTTATAGTGTTATCTTTACAATAACTTTCCCAATTTCTTTGGCTATTTGCTGGGAATTTATAAGAAGATGGGGTACATTTCAAGAAAGAACTGTTTTTGATTCTCATCCTTTTTTATATGTTTATGGTGATACAAGAACTTATTTACATATTTTGATGCCTATATTCTTTTATGCTTTTGCTTGGATTAGTTTCTTCTTATTAATACCAAGAGGTTGGAACGGTGTTAAAAAGAATGATGCTTATGATTTTGTTAATCCCCGGTGGAAAGCTGGATTTTTCATCGGAATTATCGCATTAATACAAATGATCAACCAACTTATATTTATAATGCATTATTATTCTGGAATTAAAGAAGTTAATATTTCAAGGGTTGATGAAGGTATTGAAGATGTCAAAATATCATGGTTTAAAAGAATTAAAAATATACCTTTAGTTATATGGTTAGCATTATTATGTGAAGTTGCGTATATTGCATTCGGATTAATTGGATCATTTAATATTCATTATTTACCATTTAATACTCATTCAAGTATTCCATTTGTTGGATTAATGGGTTATTTGCCACCTTTATTACTCGTTATTATTGTTAATATTAGTGGATTAATAAGGGAAAATGAAGATCGAATTATTATGAGAGATCGTGCTTTTAGAGATAATAAATTAATGAAACAATTATTAGAATCAGTACGACAAGAAAAACTTGAACGTGAAGAAAAAATTCAATTACAATTATCAAAAGGAAATGATACATTTTCAACGAATAATGATAATGATCAAAATTTGTCATCTGAAGAAATTCAAGAAATTAAACCATTCAATGGACCTATAATAACTAAACAAAAACCATTACATAAATTTAAAATCATACCAAAAGATAGATCATGGTGGGAAGATAATAAACGTTATATTCCATTTGTTAAACAAAAAAAGCATAAACTTCGAATTACAAATGATGGTGTTAAAAAATTATCATCTCAATCAATAAAAAGTAATAACAGTAATAATAATAATAATAATAATAATAATAATAATTCAAAATCACAAGTTAAACCATCAGGTAGTTGGTTTAGAAGAATGTTAATTGGATCTTTACCAAATAGTGACGTTAATACAAATAATAATTCAAAAGATAAAAATCATAAAAATAAATCAAAATCAAAATCAAAATCAAAATCAAAATCAAAAAAATGGTTTAATACAGATTATGAATCAGATGATGGAGAATTTATACTTGATGAAGATGATTTTGAAATTCAAGAGTTAGAATCACTTGAAACAAGATCTATGAGAACAACAAATACTTTAAATAATAACAATACAAATAATAATACAAACTAATATATAATACCCAGGAATTATGATATAATGATATATGTTTTTGAAATTTTAATTGACGTGTTGCATCCTATACCAGAAAATACTAAATCATTTTTATTGTTTCAGATAGGATAATGAACCTGCTAGGAGAAGAAGAGGAATATGTATTAAACTTAATAGGTAGGTAGTACGGCTAGAAACTATTTATCTTTAGCTGGCTAGAGGAACCTATAAGGTTCCTGGTAGCAATTTAACCCATTGGGTCCGAGTCCATCCGACACATCCGTTATCAGCAAGAAGTGAATTTTTAATTTTTATACTTTATTGTAAATTGTAAATGTTTGTAGGGAAAAGAAGCATGAATAAGGCCTAGGGTATCAAATACTATCAAAACATGTATGTAATGAACCATGTAGGATCAAGTATAAGGCGTTTGATGTGGGAAGCAACCCTAGAATTAAACCTTCTAGTAATTATTCCTTTTGTGTCAAGTTGAGTTTTAAATAGCCAATGTTGTTTCGCTTATTTTATAAATCCTATCCCTAATTTTATATTACTAACTTTTTGTATGTGAGTAAAATCAAAGTATATAATATACTTAGCTTAGTTAAAGAAACTAAATTCCCACACTCGCGATCGTATGCATGTCACAACTGAGGTTATTTTTTTAGGTAATTGGAACTTAAAGAGACTCTAAAACAATATTAATCATAAATCATAAATAAATAACTTGCCCCTATTCTTACATAACTATATATAGAATTAACCAGATGAATAAATATAACCAGATGTATCCAGTAGTACTAACAGTATAACTAATAGAACTAGAGCTATAGATATATTTAGGATAAACGGCAGATTGATTTCTAGTGAAATCACAGGCATGTGGATTCTTCATACAATATTTTGGAACCAAAGCTTCTGCTGCAATTCCTTTCCCAATCAATCTTTCCCTAAAATTTAGTATCCTTTGTGTCATTGTTGTAACTCTGTTCTTACCATTAACATCTTTATTCCCTGACCAAATATTTTCAGCCCAAGCTGCAACCCTGGGCCATAACTTTGTATCAATTGTATTGCCATCACTTTGTTCAGACCATAATGCAACACTACCACCAATAACATGATCTTTTTCATCATCTGTTAAATTACTTAAAAATTCAAAATCATATAATCTTTGCCATGATTTATATGGACCACACCATGAACCACCAGCTCCTTTCCCATAATTAAATTCATCACTACCATCTGAAATAACATCAATTCTTGGATCATTTGTTAAGAATGAACTAAAACCACAATCTAGATATAAAAAATCAGCAGATGATATAATTACATCATAACCCATTGAAGTTAATTTTTTAACGTTATTTAATGAAGAAAAACTCCATGATTGTAATATAATATCTTTTGGTATATTAATTGCTGAAAAATCTTTATTAGTTATTGAATCTTCCCACATTATTAATCTTCTATTTTTAGTATTATTAAAAATAGGTAATGAATTATCAATCCAATATTGAGCTAAATCATTAAAAGTTCTTGATGAATTTTCATTAAACCAATCAATAGTTAAATTTGAATAAATTTTATAACAATTTATATTTAATTCATCAAATCCAACATGAAAAAAATCATCAATAAATAATGAACTTAATTCATCATAAATAATTTTTAAAATTTTATAAAGATTAGGATTTAATATTTCTAATTGTCCTGGACCTGGTTCAACAGCAACATCATTCCACCAAGCTTCAGAACAAGTAATTAAATCAGGATCAATTTGTTTCCAACCAGATGATGAATGACCAGGTGTATCTAATTCAGGAATTAATCTAATACCTCTTTCTTTTGCATATAAAACTAAATTTTTAATATCATCATTTGAATAAATTTCATCTGAGGAATAAGCATCATTAATCATTGCTGGATAATTATTTATAAAAATTGGCCATGATTGTGTATCAGTTAAATGTAAATGTAAAACATTTAATTTACATAAATTCATTATATTAATTGTTCTTTTTAATGAATCAATTGAATAAAAATTCCTTGCTGTATCAATCATAATACCTCTATATGAAAAATCAGGTTCATCTATAATTTCAACAGGTTGTTCAATATAAAAATTTGTTGTTATTTCATTATATATAATAAGTTGTTCAAATGTTGAAAAAGAATTAAGTATACCCCATATTGTATTTGCGCTGATTTCAATATATGGATTATTATATTCAATTTTAATTGTATATGATTCATTAATACCATGTTGTAATTCAACATCATCATTAGATATATTAATCTTTATAAATTCCAATTCATTATCATTCTCATTTCCATATTCATTATATAAATCATATAATAGTTTTTGATCCCCTTGTTGATGTTGATTAAATTCATAACGGTCATTATGATTATATACCGGTCCAGTTTGTGGTATCCATTTCTCATCACCAATAGTCTTAATTATTCGGTCGAAAGCCTTTCTAATAATATCTTCATTTTCTGAATCACTACAATTCATTAATAAACTGATTTTATCAATGTCGATATTCAAAGGCCCAGAATCTCCCCATATTATTGATTTTGGAATAGGGAGCGGATCAGAAAGTATTCCTTGACCATTAGCTATAGTTGGAGTTGTATATATCAAACATAGAATAATAAATGGGATGAAGTTATAATTATAAATATAATTGAATGTAATTTTGATATTTATCATCTTTGTGTTTGATGTATTAGATTATCTCCAATTTGTTCATAAACTTAATATTCTGTTTGTGTTTTCCGGAACTTGTTCAAGTAATGTTTCGGAACAAAATCTGAACATCATTTTCCAAGACAATTTCAAATGGAATGTTTCTTAGCTAAAACTTTCGAGATGTCTTTCCATGTCGGTTATATCTGTTCTATCCACCTATATATATAAAGAATATATTGATAGCTCTATAGATAATTAGCTGGTGTTGACCGGAAGTTGTAAGATATGCATGTCCATGTATGTTTATTTCTCTTTTGTAAACCACCCTGCATAAAAATACCAAACACAATTTTAAGATATGTCTATCTTTATAAACATCATCATTTAAATTTGTTTCTATATTTATGACTAAATGGAAGAATTAATGAGGTATATATCTTCATGAGGTATAGCTATAGACAAATGATAGCTAGAGAATGTGTTAGATATCTGCAACTGTGTTAATGCGTTGTTTGTTTGACTTGAATACCTTAATCGACGTCGGCTGTAATATTAATTGTGTACTTGATGGCAGTCCAATATAGAATATCTATAGGGATTATTGAAAGAATATATAAATATCTCGATATATTTTGATCTGGTTCTACTAAATGATATAAAAATATGTCAATGTTAATCATTACAACCCAATAGATAACATGCATTAATAATAATAGTTAAATAAACAATGTTATTTCCCATTAATTTTTTATTTAAACAGTAAAACCCTTTGTTATTTCATTTTAAATTTTTTATTATATTCATTTCCTAATTCATCATTAATTATTTCTTGTCGTTCATTAATTATATTCCATTTTCGCCTAATTAATTACTATTTTAGCTTTTAGATTTTAAACTTAACCAAACTTTTTTTTTCTTTCCTTTTTTTCTTTTTCTCTTTTTCTTAACAACCGACCTTATACCAATAAACCTCTACGTCCCCAATATAATTCAAAAATATATTCCAACATCTTTTATTTATCATCATTCAAGTATATTTTAAATTTATTATTATATTTGTATATTTACAGGTTTATGTGCACGTGGTTGGGTTAAATGGATAAAATGTCAACAGATAATAGTACTCCTCCTCCTACTGTTACCAACAACAATAACAATAATAACCCCAATAATGATCATTCATCAACACCAATCATCAAAAAAGGTAATAACAAAAAAGGAAAATATGTAAATGATAATGAAGAAGATGAAAAAGACAATGATAAAATAGAATCATCACCAAATACAAAAGGAAAGAATCGTATTGATGATGACCCAATAATTATACAACTGGCAGCAAATCTCGTTTCAACATTAGCTGTTGATCAAGAAGAATTCAATCCAGATTTAGATGCTTCAGCAGCTGATAATGGTGTTGCTTTTTTCTTAAATAATTGGAAACATAATCCATCTTCTAATGTAATGAATGCCCATAATTGGATACCAAATAATCCTTACATCTATCATCAACAGCAATACCTACAACAACCACAAGCACAACAGTTACAATATCAACAACAACCACCACCATCACAATATCAACAACAACTACAATATCAACAATATCAACAATATCACCAACAGCAACAAGAACAACAACAACAACAGCAACAAGAACAACAGCAACAACAACAACAACAACAACAACAACAATATGAGTATCAATATCAACAACAGCAACATCAATATGATACTTATAACGGTATAACAAACACAAGTGAAATAATTGAAAATTCAAATGCTGAAATAACATCAGCAAATGGTGCTCGTAAACATAAAAGAGTTTCACAATTAGGTGTTCAATTAGGACAATTATATTCATATTTTGAAAATGGTAAAACTCAAATTTGTGAAGTTCAATCGAGAAATTTAAAACATAGAATTGATACATTACTTGATTTGAGTAATCTTAATGATATGAATATAACGAAAAATTCAAAAGATAATAAAAATGAAGTAGAAGAAGAAGATGTTGATGATGATGATAAAAATGCTGAAGAAAATGAAAATGAGCATGAACATGAACATGAAATTGAAATTGAAAACATTAAAGAAACTAAACAAGATTCAGAATTTAATGATAAATTTAAAGATTTAGAAGAATATCGAGACTCAGAATTATTAAGATTGTATTTATATCGAAATTATTTAAAATCATCATATTTAAAAGAATTTAATTTTAAAATGAATGAAATTTTAAATTTAAAAAAAAAATTAATTGAAAATAAAAAAAAAAATTTTAAATCATTATTACAACATCAAATTAAATTATTTTCAAATGATAAAAAAAAATTAATTGATATAAGTTCAATTAGATCAGAATTATTAACTTCAAGTTTTGGTACTGGGAAAATAAAATTAAATTTTAATAATGATAATGATAATAACAATAATAATAATGATAATAATAATAATAATAATAATAATAATAATAATAATAATAATAATAATGATAATGATAGTGATAATGAAATTGATGATTTTAATGAAAATGAAAATGAAAATGAAAATGGGATTGAAACTGAAAATGAAACAGATAATGAACATAGAAATAATGATGAACATAACAATTCATTATTTCAAAAAGTTTATTCGGAATCAAAAGGCGTTCAATTAAACAGAGGTTATAATACAATAGATGGAAATAGTGGTACAAGTGGTAGTGAATATGAAGGTACACAATCATCAAGGAAAAGAAAAAGATTAAGAGAAGTTGAAGAAATATCAGAACAATCAGATAATAAAAAATCAACATTTAACAATAACAATCCTAATAATAATCAAAGTGATTCATCACCACAAAAAAGATCAACAAGATCAAGAAATTTATTAAAAAATTCATCATCATCATCATCATTAGCCCAATTATCTTTAAAATCATCATCAATTCAAATAGATGATCTAGGATCATTATGGGGAGAAATTGATGATAAATTATTAGATCATCCACAAGTACAATATGATAGTGATAATAATAATAATAATAATAATAATAATAATAATAATAATAATAATAATAATAAAAAAAGATATTCATCATCATCATCAATTAAAAATGGTAGGAAAAAAAATGGTTTTATTTCTGGTGGTAGATCAAGTGGTCAGGATGATGATATTAATGGAACTGCTGCACTAACAAAAATTACAAAACATTATCATGGTCCTTCAATGGCTAATGATGATGAAATTGAAGAAGATTTATTATTGTTAGCTTCAATTAGGAAACCACCACCAAAACCAAAACAGTAACAAATTACCAAAATATTCAAGGTTATTTGTTTATATTTGTATATTTTATGCGTTCATATATTTTTAATTTATTAATATTGATATATCAGTCTCAATTGTACGCTACAATACTTGATTTAGTCCATGTTGACTACTAATTATCGGCCATCACCATAACTAATTTTCAACCGTATTATTGCCGGTTAATAACTGTACAGGGAACTAATAATTTCTTCATGAATCATTCAGAATGGACTAGACTTGTAACTATAGGTTTATACGTATATTCTAGACTAGTCATGTGAAAAGGAGCCATCAGTCAGGTATGTGGCTTCGATGTTCTATGGAGCTCCTGCTGCGTTTGCCCAACTTCCGGCAGCAAACTTGGCGGAATATTAGCTATGACAATACCTGATCGTTAGGAACTATATTGGCCGAAATTAAGTGGACTAACTATATTGTATACTGAAATATACGCCCATAGAGTTGAAACTTACTTTTGGTTGAGAGTTTTTTTTTTTTTGCTTTGCTGGTTTGCTTCTTCTTTTTTCCATTTATACCGAACCTTTTTTGAAACATGTCAGACGAAGAAGTAAGTTTTTGAATTAATTTTTTGATTTATAATTGCAATTGATATAATTTTGATTTGATTATGGTTATACAGTTATAATTTGTCAGCATGGAGATAAGAAAAAAGATTATAAATAAATGGATGGATGATTGGTTGATATTTTAATTATTTTGTTTTTGGTTGAAATTTAAAATTTCTTTAATCATTGAACATTTTTAATTAAACTATTTGTATTATTTCATTCATTTTATAATTGTACAATTTTTTCTATTCTTTATTAACTGACTTTGATTATTGTTATTGCTTTGTTTCCATCTTTTTTTGCTTCATGATTACACAATATTATAATTTTAACAGATACATCTTGTTTTTCTATGCATATAACGAATAATTTTTCTAACAATTACAATCGTTTTTTAATAGCATCATTTCGAACAAGCCTCAGCAGGAGCCTCCCTTACTTATCCATTACAATGTTCATCACTCCGTAAAAATGGATTTGTTGTTATTAAACAAAGACCATGCAAAATTGTTGATATGTCAACATCTAAAACTGGTAAGCATGGTCATGCTAAAGTTCATTTAGTTGCAATTGATATTTTCACTGGAAAGAAATTGGAAGATTTATCACCATCTACTCATAATATGGAGGTACCAAATGTTTCAAGAACTGAATATACTTTATTGGATATTGATGATGGATATTTAAATTTATTCACTTCTGATGGTGATACAAAAGATGATGTTAGAGTTCCAGAAGGTGAATTGGGTGATTCTATTCAATCAGCTTTTGATGATGGTAAAGATTTATTGATTACTGTTATTTCAGCAATGGGTGAAGAAGCAGCTATTTCTTTCAAAGAAGCACCAAAGAATTAAAATGCGATATTAATATTAATATAACTTGTATTTATATGTATTGTATTTACTTTAGATTTAAAAAGAAATTGTTAAAAATTAAATACGTAATTATTGTAAATACAATATTGAAATTTGAGATAGAAAAGAATATTAATAATTGTTAACGGCCGATATCGTTAAAGATTACTAGCTTTTTTGAATAATTATAATGATCTCCGTAGGATCGATATCCATTAATCCAATTGGTTTATTCTTTAACTAGCTAATAATTTAATATTCATTTGTTGTCTTTGATTAATTAATGTTGTAATGAAAACGGATAAATCGGTCACGTTCACAAGATCTTTCTTCATTTATCATTATTTCTATTATTTCGTGTGTGTATGGGTTGCTTAAATTTTATTTCCAACAGCCAAAATCAATCATATTCACTTTTCAAACAGTTATAAAAATTTGTATTTGTTTAACAAACAAGCTTAAAAAAACCTGGAGATGCAAAGATCATAAGAAGCATTTATGCAAAGGCACAGATGCAGCGACAAGGCTCGATATGCAGCTAGCCACAGCTCAGAAAAAGCTTAGTTTTGTTTGTGTTGTGCGGGATTTTCTCTTGGCATACTTGCTAACGCGTGACGAATCAGAGCCAAGCTCATTCGACCCGCCGGATGTCTGCTGCACTGCTATAAAAGGACGCATCTTGTCTCTTTTTTTCTTCTTCATCTCCCGATCTCCCGACATTCAAATCTGTATGTGTTTTTTCTTCAAAAGTGCCATTGAAATCTCGACGCTAACCGTTATTTATTCAATCAGATCTAGTTTAAAATGTTGCCAGCAGGTGTTATTCTAGTCTTTTGCATCATATTTGTTGTTGGTATGTAATTTTAATCATATTCATAAGTTTGATATTTGTGTTTCTTTACTAACTTTACAATTAGCTGTTGGTATCTTTGCCCTCATGGTTAGCAAGCAGCTCAAAAAAAGAAAGAGAGCTCTCCAAGAATTTTAAATCAAATCAAATTTTTCCTGATAAACTAATATACTGTATGGTTATAAGTTTTTTATCATTAATAACTTTTCAAAAATCTAAAAATCAACTTTTCAGTTATATCGTTCTACTGGA
The DNA here is from genome assembly GCA_001600815.1 of Alloascoidea hylecoeti. NCBI lineage: Eukaryota > Fungi > Ascomycota > Alloascoideomycetes > Alloascoideales > Alloascoideaceae > Alloascoidea > Alloascoidea hylecoeti. The sequence goes on along the minus strand of BCKZ01000017.1, from coordinate 496,608 downwards.
CATAATGTCATGATGTGTTTATGGTATCTTCACCTGTTTAATTTTTAATAATATAATAATAATAATATAATTCTTCTGATGAATACTTTTGAATTGTCATTGTAATTTGTAATAAGTGAATTTGAGTGGAATTGAGCCCACAAATTAAGTGGTATGGTATTTTCAAAGTTTAAATACCGTCGTTTGTTTAGTAATCGGAAGATAAGCTTTTTTGTTGATCAGCTGGTTGATTATGTAATGTAATATTAATGTGACATAATTATAATGTTTTGTTTTTTGAATTTTTGAATTAACTTTTTAGGATAAAATTTCATTGAAATTCTAAAGAATCGACACCAATTATAGTAATTATACCATAATAACTGAAATATTCATTTTTCGTATAAGTTATAAATGTATTGAAAAACTCTTTCTTTTTCCCTTTTGACAAACCATTTATATTTAAATTTCCATAACTGGATTTTGATTTTGATTCTGATTCTGATCTGATTCTTGATTAATTAATAATTTTAAGAAATAGATGAAATACCATGGTCATATGCACCTCCACGCATAATTATACCTTAGAATAGCTAACCAGCCCTAGGTTTAATATCCATACATTCAAGTTATAATTATATATATATATATTCTTTCTTTTGATGATTAGTATTCAGAAAACAATTATTTCATAAAGTGTTTATAATATTTCCCAATAAGTAGAACAACTAGCACTATAATTGCATTAGTATATCAGGCATGTTTCCCCCACTGAATACTCTACAAACCCTTAAGTTGTTCTTAAGATAGTTAATAATACTCCGACGACTATCTTATATCAGATATAGGTTTTAATTATAGCTACAGCTCTTAAATATAGTGGTTCCACTTAATTTCGGACATTCTGGGTGCTGATTATTGGACACTCCCACAACTAATTTTTGGACGCGTTTGGCAACCGAATTTGTTTCATGTATTAACGGGTCATGTCGGTATTACCCCGTCCAAAAATTATTTGTGGGAGTATCCGATAATTAATACCCAGAATGTCTGAAATTAAGTGAAATAACTGTATATTGCAATTGTCAGTTGTAGTTGTCCCTCTACCATTGTGAGTGGCACAGCAGATCTGGATTATATACAGTCCTTAGCAAGAGAAACTATATGCCTATAAGAGAAAGTGCAGAGGCCAATATTAGTTGAGAAACGATTTATCATTGCCACTTTTTTATTAATATTATTAATTCATCAAAAGAATGATTGGCACTCTTTGTTTATTTCTTTTAATAACTAATACTTCATGTTTCCACAATCAAAGGAAATATGACTTACCAACAATTACTATTGAAATTGGCTCTCCACCTCAACTTTTGTACCCCTGTAACTGACTTTGCAATCAACTTACAATACTTTTTTAGACAACTCTGCAAATAATTAAAGCATTTGTGACGAAAATACAACTTCATGTATGGGATATGATTGTACTGCATCTGATACATCAAAAACAGACGGCAGGGGTAGTCAATGATAGCGTTGTTACGAAGTTTGAAAATCATTTAACAAATGGTAATAATAATGTTATGATTGAACAACCCAACAATGCTTGAAACTCTTATTTCTCGATATCACCACCAAATCCTTATGGTGAAGACTCAGATTATAAAGAAAAAATACCATATTTTTCGGAAATTCTGGCAATGACAAGAATTAAAAAAAATTATACATATTTTAATATTGTTGGATTGTGTTTAGGAACATCAAATTTCACAGGATCAATAACGTTTGGGGGTATTTATGAAAAATTGATAAAGGGAAATTCGATGTTTCAATCTGTTTTTCTTCTAGGTGATGATCGATATAAAACATATAAACTTTATGAGCTGAAGAAACGTAGTCAGATTCTCATGGCTTTATTGAATAGTTTTGAAATTGATTTTATTCCTCCAAATTCCTCCAAAAAAGGAATCAATTTATTAAATGAAGAGAATCTAAAAGTTACTTTTAATTGCAGGCATTACTACTTTTGTCTTTACCAAGGATAGAAAGTTGATTATTCCAAGAAATGATTTCATCCTTATAAGAATGATTCAACTGATGAAATTGATTTTCTTCTATTTTATGATAATGAAGTGGTTATTGGATTCTATGTTGCACATTGGTTTTATATTGTTTATACGTGCGGGAAAGGTTCTAGTACTTTTAGCTGGGCAGAACTTGACCATGAACGTGAAAATGAATCATTCAATTCAAACTATTTTAAATTATTTACTATTAGTGGATGATAATTTTTCTCATACTCATCTTGAGTTTATGCCGGACTTTTACATTCATTAGGCTTTGGCACGCGGCTATCCAGTGAAGATAAATCTGGTGAGCTCGGTGATGATAAAAAAGAGGAATTAGCAATGTATGAAATAATTGATCTGAATCCCACACATTTTATAGATAAGAACTTCCGATATTAACGGTGTATCCCGCATGTTTTGTATAGTTTTCCCCGGGTTTTGCTCTTCCATACAAACCCAGTAAAATACGAAAAGTAAGCTTAAGTAATTCTCTGAGCTCTCTCTTTCTCTCTTTACACAGATTTACAATCAATCATAAAACCGCTATCTCCTTACAGATGAGTCGGATTACATTAAAACCGCTATTTCCTCACGGTTATGATTCTTATATTATGAATATAACCTTATATGCAATATTAATTATTGTTACGTCTCATGCTACGGGGCCGCCAGAGACATTAGATTTTAAATAGTTCATCTAGAAGCTTAACAGTGGACTTATAGTCTAATATACAATAAATATATATATATAATCCTCTAGAATCCAAAGCCCCTTATTATTTTGATCATTAAATTTTGCTGTTAGTTTGTGTAAAGTTTTACCTTATATTTTGATTATACCTGGTATAGGATTTTATGTGCATATTTATTTAACCTTTTTCAGGATAAATTTTTCATTTAAATTTGAGGAGTCATCATCAATTACCATATATAAATGTAATGACAGACTCTTTCATTTTCACTTTTAACAAACCAGTTATATCTCCTGGATTCTGATTCTTAATTATAAATATAAGCTTTCTGGTTTTGTTTTCCTGTGCCGAATTCCTTATCTAACAAAAATTATTTATTACCTATAGCTACTCTATAATACGAATAATTAAAATAAACAATTATTTGATAATTCATAAATTATTAAATTTAAATGATACCGAAATCAAAAAACAACACAGATAAAACAACTAAAAAATTATCATTCAAAGGTCAATTAGATGGTTTCCCAATAGGTCAAATAACTGTAATTGCATTAGTTCGATTTTCAGAACCAATCGCTTTCACATCTATATTTCCATATCTGTTTTTTATGGTACGGGATTTTAACTGTGCTAAAAATGAAGGAGAAATAGCAACATATGCTGGTTATATTTCTGGATGCTTTGCTTTATGTCAAGTTTTAACTGGTATTCATTGGGGTCGAATGTCAGATAAATATGGTCGGAAACCAATCATTATATCAAGTATGTTTGGTACTATATTAGGCATGCTTCTACTGGGCTTATCGACAAATCTTTACATGGCTATTGGTGCAAGGTGTATATCCGGTTTACTTAACGGTAATGTTGGAGTCTTGAGAACAATGATTGGAGAAATTGCAGTTGAAAGAAAACATCAACCATTAGCTTTCACTGTGATGCCTTTCTTATGGCAGATCGGATGTGTTATTGGTCCGATGATAGGAGGCTATTTGGCAAATCCTGTTGAAAATGTACCATTTTTATTCAAAGACTCGGTCTTTTTCAAAAAATATCCTTATGCATTACCTAATTTCATAGTTTCGGGGATAATAGTGGTTGGATTAATTTTTGCTTTTTTGTTCCTTGAAGAAACTTTAGAGAGCGCTAATGATAGAAGAGATATTGGTTGTGAAATTGGTGACAAGATTAAAAAGTATCTTGGGTTTAAAACATATAATAGTTATAATGAAGAAGAAGAATGTGATGATGATATAGATGATAATACTACGTTAATACCTAAAATCAAGAATAGACAAGTCAATTATGGTTCAACGTCTAAAGGTTCTGACATTGATACTTCATCACATATTATCATCATTGATGAAGAACGAAACACAATAACAAAACAAAAAATACCTTATAAAGAAAAATGGTCAGATATCTTTACACCGGCAGTAAATCATATGATTATACAGACTGCTATATTATCTCTCTGTGCAACTGTTTTTGAAGAATTATTACCTGTTGTATTATCAACCAGTGTTGCATACCTACACCCAAATGATCCAAATGATAAAACATTAAGATCGCACTTCCCTTTTACACTAGTAGGAGGCTTAGGTTTTAATTCGGCAGATGTTGGTTTTATTTTATCATGTAATGGAGTGGTAGGAATAATTACAATGATAACTTTAACACCATGGGTTGATTTAAAATTTGGTACTTTAAAAGCTATTAAGGTTGTATTATTTCAACTTCCATTTTTATATTTAATAATGCCTTATATTTTACTATCGGGTAATGAATCATATCATAAACAATATTTTTATATTTTTATTCTTGTATTTTGGAAAACTATGTTATATTCCCTTGCATTTCCAGAGATATCATGTTTAACAAATAGGTCAGTTACAAGAAAAGAAACTTTAGGGACTGTTAATGGTGTTGTTCAAGTTGCTACAGCATTAGCGAGATCAATTGGACCTATTGGTGGAGGTCTTGTAATGGCTTTTAGTCAAGATCATAGCTGTGTTGAAATTGCATGGTGGAGTTTAACTCTTTTAAGTATATTTGGTTATTTTAATGCTTCGGGGATTGTTGATGATGAAAATGATGAGGATTCAATTACCAATTCAAATTATTTATAGTTAATTATGTAACTATTGGGTCAAAATAGTTCAGGAATATATATTACATAGAAAATAATACTTAAAATTCAAACCTATATATAATTATACTTAGTGTAGTGATCTATCAGTTAAGATGTCAAATTTAAACAATATTTCATATTATCTATGCTGAGTTAGTTACTAATCACTTATAATTAGCGCTGAAACTCCCAAACCACAACACTTAGTTATAGTGTGGCCAGTTCACCCACACCCTTTTACTTATATTTAAGTGGTGCGACGACATGCGGTATATATGAACTCATTATGGGGCATTAATTATATAATGCTACACGTTTTTCCATAGCCAATGCACCATCTCTATCAGAGCGATATAAAGACCAAGATATATATACAATCTTAATATTGTGCAACTCTACAGCAGGTGATATTATTAAAATTAGCCTTGTTGTAGTACACATTAGTTGCATTTGGTAGACACATGATGGCATCGATATAACATCTATAGTTAATATATACCGGCACAACGCAAATATACATACTATGTGTATATTAATGCTAATTTTGAAATTCATTTGCGTTAATAATAAGTCTAAATATACTAAAACTAGTACCACCGTTACAAACTGATCTTAATTATGAAACAAATCAGTTGAGTCAATTGAAACTTCTAGGGTTTAAATATATAATTAACGCTATAGTCTTGTTATACACAAAGTATGATCATGATATGATTATTATTGATACTTAGTAATACTTACCCTTACCGTATCTTGTTTAATCTAGATTCTAGATCTAAATATTGTAATCTCTTATAAAGTTTAAATACTATATGAGCAGATATTCATGGATGCTCAAAACTTGTAGATAAGTTACAGTAATAAGATTGCAACGAATCAATTTAATCTAACCATATTTTTTGAAGAGATTGCTTTTCAGTTTCATATTGTTTTGTTTTTGATAGCAATTGAAATACTTCAACTGCATATTGTTGTTCATAAAACAATTTAGAAATATCAAAACGTGGACAATCTTTTAAAATATCCAAAATCTCTAATATTTTAACAGTCCATTGACTCTCGGGAACACGCTTATATTGATATATAGCGACCTTTAAGATAAGATCTATAATAGGAGCATCAATTCCAGCTTTCGAAGATAATAATTTAAAACTTATGGGTTCTAAATCGAATAAATATTCATAAGCATATGGTTTTTCGGCCTCTGAACATCGTGTAAATTGAGATAATAAATATACCGTTGGTATTTTGGGGTAATTTGGACGAGTATTAAGTTGTGTAACTGGTTGAGTTACTGGTTTATCACACTCTAGAAGAAGTTTGAATTCAGTGGGTAGTTCATTAACAACATTTACTGGAATTGATATCTTAGTTTTATTTTTATGAGACTGCACACTGCTGACTTTTTTTAGCACTCTATCTTGTTTCTGTAGTCGCTATTTAAGGAGGGGGAAAAGGTTAGATCAGAGATATGTTTTCAAACTGTAATCATACTTACTTTATATTTTTTTTCTTTCCAGTCTAGTAGCTCTCTATCCTTTTTGATAACTGCATTATGTGGTTCCAATTTTAGTGCTTCATCTATACTTTTCTTGGCTCCAGAATAATCATGTAGTGATGACTGGGCTAAACCTTTCCTCCAATATAATTTAACTTGTACTTTTGCACCTTTTGAACTTTTCTGAAGTCCGAGGTTAGCATCTTCAAGTGTTTTCTCCCAATTGTCCAATTTGAGATATGTCATGGCTCGATTTGAGTAATAAACAGGATTACTTGAATCCTTTTGAATGGCTTTAGTGTAATATTCTATAGCACCATTCCAATCTTGCTTTTTAAATGCATCATTTCCTAAATTTAAATATATACTGTTAATACTCATGTATCAAAGATTAAGATAAAGCATACTAACCTTTTATTTTTAATTGCTCGGCCATTATAAGAAGTGAAATGTATTTTTATCTTATAATTATAAACTTTGCAATAAATCAAACAATATAAAAGTTATTATCCGGGTAATTTCTCGAAATTTCAAAAAATAGATTATATAAAATATGGTAAATTGATAGAGGGCAAAGAAAAGAAAATAGCAGAAGATATCAAAGCCTATAAGTAGGCTAAATTGGAATAAAAAACTAAACGATGAGCAAGAAAGATGAGCAAGAAAGATGAGCTTTAAATTACAAAAGGCTTAAATGAAAGGATGGATAAATAAAATGTATGGGTGTGTTTGTGTAATTAAACTGTTATAATTATTATAAAGATCAACTTTTTGATGAAATCTACGTAATGACTAATGAAGAATTTGAAGATGAGTTTCTTTCAATAGAAGCCATATATCCAGAATACGTTAATCGAATTAGGTCCTCGACGATAGAGTTATCTCTACCTTCTCATCCTTCAATTAGTCTTCAGATTTCGTTTCCAAGCACATATCCAAATAAACCACCAAATATATTATCTGTAAAAGATACTGCTGGCATTTATAACTTACCAATCTCTTTCTTTTCTAATGTTTTAAATGAATGCTTTCATCCAGGCGAGGTATGTGTTTTTGATTTTCTTTTGGAGATTGAAAATGTTCTTAATGATCAGGCAGCTCAAAGCGATCATTTGGGATCAACTACTGAAGTTGAAGAAAACCTAAAAAATTTGACAATCGAGGAATATTCTGATTCAGAAGACAAATATGAATATAAATATGAAAAAGAATCACATAATAATTACGACTACAAGAAGAAAGAAAGAAAAATTCCTGCTACACAACCAGTTGATCCATTTGAAGGGTGGATAATGTCTGAACCTGTAACAGATCGAAAATCTACTTTTATAGCACATGTAGCAAAAGTAACATCTCTTGAAGAAGCAGAAACTAAGATGTATCAATTACTGTCGGATCGAAAAATTGGAAAGGCTAGTCATAATATGACTGCATGGCGTATAAAGAATACAAATGGAACTACAATACAAGATTGTGATGATGATGGAGAAACAGCCGCAGGTGGAAGACTTTTACATTTACTATCTGTAAGTTTTATAATAATAACATTAATAATAATAGCTGTAGACAAAATCTAAAAACTAACTTTAGAAAGATAATGGATATATGGAATGTTATGGTGTGTGTATCGCGATGGTTTGGGGGTGTTCATATTGGTCCTGACAGGTAAGTCCTTGAATCTATATTGATTCAATTAATTCTAACATGATATAGGTTTAAACACATAAATTCCACTGCTAGGGATGCCATAGTTAAAGCAGGATTCTTAGACGAATCACATAATGAGTCGTCCAAGGGCAAAAAAGAAGGAAAAAAACATAAAAAGTGAGGCACAGGGTAAACTAATGTATGCTATACATAGCCATTTATAATGAACAAATTAATGCAAAGATTTTAATAGATCTCAGAGCTGATCATAAATCATACTTTAAATTAATTTAAAATATTTGAATTTGAAATTTGTGGTGATACAATAATTGATATTGAAGTTTGTTTTGTTTCTATTATTGGATGTTGTATTGTTTGTAAAATCTGTTGTTTTTGTAAAATATATAACGCTAATTATGTTTCAATTTCATTTGTCCATTTTCTAACGTAACTTCGTATCCAGCTTCTTTTAGAGCGGAATCAGAAACTACTTCTTTCGCTTCTAAATTTGCTATAACTGCCTGATTTTCCGCATTATTTTCCAATAAATATTTAAGACACAATATGGATCTCTCTTTTATGACTATGATATCAATGTTAATATAGTTATATCTAGATATTTCCAGTTAAAATACTTACAAGGGTTATTATCATCAATCATACAATTTGAGAGAATCACCTCTAATCCGTGAGTTTTTCGTACTTCTTCTTGAATTTCGAAATTATTAATAGTCAATTTTCCTATAATTTCTATAATCGCAGATTTAACAAATGGGAAATCTGAAGGATCATCTATTGTACCTTGTTGTGCCTCTGTCTTTAACGTTCTTCTATCAATATGTTTGTGACAAGTACCAAGAAGTGCTAAATAAACAATGTTAAATCTAAGCTAAATAAAAGATGCTTGAATAATACTTACAAACGAGTTCTGGAATTGGATTCAATTTTAGGAAGAGTTTTTTAGCTTCTTCAGCATCAATTAGTTTTGAAAAAGAGTCCAAGATAAGTAACACCCCGCTCCACAATATTGATATATCCGATTCAGTATTTTTATTCATAATTGCTTCTTTAGATTTTTGCGAAAATACTTCAAAAATTGGAAAGAGCCATCTAAGAATATTCTCAACCTTAATCTTATCATTATCTATGATTCCAACGGTTATAAACTCGTTTATTTCTTTCAAGAGTTGGGATGTGATCAAAGGATCACTAATATAATAAGAATTAGTTAGATTGAATAGAAAAACTCGAACATACATTGTAAAACTTACAGTTTAAATGAATTTAGGTAATCACCAAATTTTTTATGACATACTATATGGCTTATTATCGATAAAAATAAATGACAATAGTCCTCAACCTGAGATTCCACTTCCAATGATTCAGACTTCTTCAATAATGAAACTATTACGTCTAGACTGTATTTTGATTGAAGTAAGCTTTCCACAGCATCTGGATCCATTAGACAATTGTTAGTTAATGTCAGAAATGCTATTAGAGTAGGTGAGTCCCATGGTAATGATAATATTGTATTAAATGTGAACAGAGGTCCTATTTCCGTAGCAATTGTCTTTTTGTAAGGGCTCTTATCAGAAACAAAATTTGAAAGATATTGAAGGGACGCTGTGATAAGTAATTGCCCTACAAGTTTTGTTAGATTACAACATTGGTCTATGAAGTTTAAACGATATGATACTACCTTTTGAATCATTGACTTCACATTGCTTCAGTTTCAGTAAAATATCAAGGACTTGAAAAGTTGCTTCGCTCTTACTATTAAGAAGAAAGTAATGTTAATGTAATTCTTCAAAATAATGTCATTTTAAAAAACATACTATGCTTCTTGCTGTGATGAAGATCCACCTGCTAGCAAGTTTCGCCCTACTAATATGACTCCCCTCAAGGGTCGATATGACTCGTTATTTTCGACTAGTAGATCATTACTATTTAAAACTTGAAGAAGTTTTGTTATTATACTCCAACAATCTGATGATTTCCCTAGAATATTCCTTTTCTGATGTTAGTTAAATATTTTGTGCTAAGATCAATTGTGGGCATCTACCTTGTAGTGGGATCTGAAGATGTCTTAGTCAATATTTGGGATAGTATCGGAAGTGTGTTGATAATGCTGAGGCCTGACGTGTCTGACGATAATATATCATATATCGTATTTAGTTGATCCATTTGATGGAGAAAAATAACTTTTTTAAATTTTCCATCTCCAATTAAAATCGAAGACATACTACAATTTAGACCACCTGCTGACCTTATATTCGCATACATTTGAGATACTATTCGCCCACAGTTTAAATTAATAATTCGACCATATTATCTAACAATATTCGACGAGCTTCTCACTTAAGTTCGGCCACCTTGCATTAAAACATGTGGGCGAATAGTATCTCAAATGTATGCGAATATAAGGTCAGCAGGTGGTGTATATTAACGCAGAGTACTGTACAGATCATGAAAAAAATGAAAGATGAGTTCTTTATAATTACTAAAATTTATATTAATACACTTTTATGCTTATAGTATGATTACACTGTGACTATAATGTTCTTCGAGTTTACTCGCTCTCGTTCTCACCCATGCTATCGTCAGAATCAGAGTCACTTTCAGAGCTTGTCTTCTGTATAGCTCCTGACCGTGATTCAATACCAATCCAACCTTCTTCATCATCGTCCTCATCTTCACTCTCATCTTCATTTTCATCTTCATTTTCATCTTCATTTTCATCTTCATTTTCATCTTCATTTTCATCTTCATTTTCATCTTCATCTTCCATGTTTTCATCTGTTTCACTCCCTCCTATAACTGCACTTTGAGAACCTGTGGAAAGAAATTGGAGCATGAAAGAATTCTCATTTGAGACTTTAACAATTTCTTTTCCAATTCTAAGAATGAATCTCTGACAACTTCTAACAGAAGACATGAACTTATGTCTATTCATCCCAATATATCTACCATGGTGTGAAATTAAAGATTTTATCCAAAGGAGATTGAATTCAATATGAGGAGATTCCATAGCCCAAGAACCAAGATTTTGTAGGAATTTATTAAGGTAAACTTCAGGGATACCTCTAGCAACTAAATCTATATCACCAACCGGTATTTCTTGATAAATTTGTTTAATTAGTTGTGGTTCATTCAACCTGAATGACATAACAAGTGCAACCAAATACTCTTTTCTTGAAAGCTGTTCCAAAGTACTTTCAGGTGTTATGTCAACATCTAGATCGAAAGGATCAAAAATCATATCATCATCAACCGAATAAACCAATAATCCTTCTGTAGAAGCAGCAGCGAAAGCATTGGCAGTTGGTGAAAATTGAATTGCGGTTGTACGAATTTCAGGTCTTGTTTTCCTAGCTGATGGATCACCACGAGTAGCACCTGGCAATGTATGATCAATTCTGTCTTCAAGATCCGAATTTTCACCCGCTCTGTCGATAAGAGCTAATGGACCAGCTGCTGTCATGTCTTTGCTATTCAAAAACTGGAGAGTACCATCTAACATCATATTTGCAGAAATTTTAAATCTTTTCAATAGGACCTCATTAGCAATATCATATAAACATATTGAGTTACTATTTCCACCAGCTGTTAGAGTTAACCCGTCAAAACTATAATTTATTGTAGAAAAGTATTTCGATCTTTGAGAATTTTTAGCTGTGAATCGATCTTCAAGATATCGCCCACCAAGAATATCTTTTCTTCCATCAATATTACCAATTTGACGAGCGTCTTCAACATCCCAAATAGAAATTTGGCCATCTAAAGTAGAAACTGCTATTTGTTTGGAATCTGGTCTTAATGCGATACTGAGAACATCAGAGTAAATCTGTAAAGGTTCGGTTGATTGACTTCGTCCAAAGATACTCCACAGACGGACAGTTTTATCCCAACTACCACTTGCCAATATTCCACCTTCACTTCCAAATGCTAAACTAGATATTGGCCCCTCATGTCCCGCTAATGTATCTAATAATTGTGCATTTTGGACATTCCATACATAAATTGAATAATCATCTAGAGATCCAGCACAAATCACTTCACCACTCGGATCAACTGCCAATGACGTGAATTGGACAGTATCTGGGGCGGTATATGTTCTGAAATTTCTATAGCGATACATATCCCATGCTCTTACTGTTCCATCTAGTGAAGCAGAAAATAATACTTGACCTTTCTTTGAATATTGGAGGGCAGTTACTCCCGATGTATGAACATCAAAAGTAATTCGACAAAATCCAGATACAGAGTCCCAGACTTTAATCTTACCATCATCAGCAGCAGTTACTATAGTTGAGCCATCTGGCGAATACACTAAAGCATTCATTGAATCAAAATGACTTTGTTGTTTTAAAATATACGACTCCGATTGCCACTCCCAAACTAATAATTGACCCAATTTGGAGGACCCTAAAGCTAACCATTCCCCAGAATTGTTAATAGAAACATGATCAATTGAGTTTTGGGAGATACTCAAAGATTGTATTTGAACCACCTCGGGTAGTTCATATAAACCCCATATTCCAGTTGAAAATCCGACAACAAGTAAGTTAGATTTTGGATGAAAAGTTGCACAAACAACTTTAGAGTTGTTAAGAAAAAAATGTCTATTTGTGATTCTCCAACTCATTGAATCAACATCTTCTTCTTCTTCCTCATCCTCACTCTCTTCACCTTCTTCTTTCTTCTTCTTTTTTGAAAGATAATTATATTGAAACAATGCACCATCTTTACTAATAGTATAAATTGTTTCTTGATCCGCGCTAAAAAAAGCTCCAATAACATAATCCTTATGCCCAGATAATGTTGAAGCAGCACCACTCTCTTCAGAAGACAATGAATAAATTCTTGTAGTCATATCCTTTGATGTGGATAAAAAAAATCTAGAATCATTTGACCATTTGATAGATGTTATTTCGGCATAATGTCCTGTATAAACTCTGTGACGAATAAAAGGTGCGAACTGTCTGTCGTAGCTAAACTCTGGAGTTTTCCAAACTTGAACAGATCTTCCAACAGCAGCAGCAAAATGTTTTCCATCTGGAGAGAATTGAAGATCAGAGACTCTATCTTTAAAATTAAAATGATGAATTACTGTTTTTGCAATAAAATTAACAAGAATAGCTCTTCCATCTACATCAACAGTTAACAATAAATTTCCTTGTGGATTTAATGCTACAACATTAATATTTTTTCGATGTTCATAAGAAAAAGTAAAAGATTTATTGCTAAATATAAAAAAAATTAGAATCTCAATATTGTGTCTCTTCAATCCAATTTCCTTAAAATATACTTACTTTATTAAATCAAATACACTTAATCGATTTCCTACTGGACTTAATAATGTCGTTCCATCCTTTGTAAAGACTAAATTTCCTTCTCTGTAAACTGTTCCAAGCAGATTAGAAAACTGTCCAATTGTTAATACTTTCAATCATACATATATTTTTAAAATATAATATAACATACACGAAAATCTGATTTCATTGTGAATTTGATATGAATGAAAAAATAAATTCACCTTTTAAAATTTTTTTTCATATAGATGGACCAAACACCCACACACCTCATTCAAAATAAAATAATTCAATGGGCACCTTGAGATATACAATATATCAACGACAAAGAATTTTACAAGAAAAAATGCATTCTACGAAATCTTCGAGAAAAGAAGGGGCAACTAAATCGAAAGAAAAGGTGGGCCTTTCGAGTAGAGTATTAAATATGAAAGTATGTAGTTATTATAAGAGCAAATGGTTTATCCTCACTAGAGCCTTCATCTTTAACTAATTTTTTTTTTCTATTTAGTTTATGAGACGTGAAAAGCAGAATGAAAAAGCACAAGAGGAGGAAGAATCCGTCAAAAAATTACATGATCAGTCGGAATGGAGCATGCCAATTACTCTGAGGAAAAATATAGGACGTAAAGCTAGGCTGGTGGTTTCAACAGTTGGATTTTCAAGCATAAATGAATTAAAACATGAAGAGATACCCTTTAACACTGGTAGAAGGAAATGGGGATATCCAGAAGAAGAAGAAAAAGAGGAAGAAAATGATACGTCAGATTCTGAGAATGAATCAAATGATATCGACGGAGAAGTGAAGAGTAAAACTTTTTTGGATAATATGTGGAGAAATAAGAATAAGGAAGACAAACAAAAACTACAGAGTTTGAAGAGTATATCCAATAGTGGTGTATTAAAACGGCAAAGACCAAACGATGAAGGACGGAATAAAAAAAAACGTAAATTTAAATGAAAAAAACAACTAAAAATGCATATATCTATGATGAAAGAGAAAGTTTTGTAAAGAAAATTTAGTGATGATTCAAATAATAATATTAAAAATGATCATGATGATGATGTAAAAAACAATTATTGATACAATTGGATTTAATTTATCAACAACAAGATTCCCATCAATTTCATCAATTGTTGATCAACAACAAGATCAATTAAAAATAATGATAATTCAATAAATGGAAATGGAAATGGAAACCTAAATAAAAATTTAAATAGAAATTTAAACGGAAATGATGAATTAATAACAATAACAAATTTATCATTTTAAAATAATATTATTTAAGATCACATAGTCTAAATGGTAATTCAAATTCAATAGATATTAAAAATTTAAATTCATATACACTATATAGACTTTTCTAATGCAAATAAGGAATTATTAAAAAGGGAGTTATTATAAACTTTCTTTTTCTTTTTCTAATTCTTCAACAATAACAGATTTAACAAGCTCAAGGTCAGCTTTTTCAACTAATTTAATTTTCCTTTCCTTTGTAGATAATAATTTTAGTTCATCAGGTAGAACACTCTCTTCAAAAGAATAACCCTCAACAGAAGAAAGAGAATCATTAACAGCATCAGCAAATTTAGCTGGATGAGCTGTCGAAAGTGAGATATATGCAACGTCTTTAGTTCCCTTTTCAGCATCTTGAGCAATTCGTCGTAAAGAAGAAGTAACACCAACTGATGTATGGGGATCGATGACATATCTTGTAGTGTCACTTGTATATATTTTATTAATAGTTTCCAGCGTCTGTTTGTCATTAACACATTCACTCGAGAATTCTTTCCTAGCACCAGAAATGACTGATTCTGGAACTGTGACTGATCCAACAGTTTTCAGTTGAGACATCCATTGATTCAAAATCTTACCGGCCTCAGCATTTGAAGAAGCATCATTCTCACGAACAAGAAACCATAATAATCGTTCAAAATTACTTGAGATTAAGATATCCATAGCTGGAGATAATGTTGATTTAACTTCAGCTGATACAGAAGCATCAGCACTCTTCTCATATCTACCTGTCTTCATGAACCTATCCAAAATATCATTAGAGTTTGTTGCGATTATTAATTCATCAATGGGAAGACCCATTCTTTTAGCAAACCAACCGGCTAATATATCACCAAAGTTACCACTTGGAACAACAAAACGGACTTTTGTACCAGTTGGTACTTGCTTTTTCAAGTTGAAATATGAATGGAAGTAGTAAGTGATTTGAGCTAAAATTCTAGCCCAATTGATAGAATTGACAGCACCAATATGATATTTTGCGTTAAAGTTAACATCACCGAAGACTTGTTTGACAATATCTTGACAGTCATCAAAAGTTCCTTTGACAGAAAGAGTATGGACATTTTTATCTAGAACAGTAGTCATTTGTGCCTCTTGAATAGGAGAAATACGACCTGTTGGGTATAAAATGAAAACGGAAACATCTTTTTTATTTCGAAGGCCATAAATGGCAGCACTTCCAGTATCACCAGAAGTAGCACCAACAACAGTAATTGTGTCCCTACTGGTGCTACTTTCAGCCTTACCTTCATTTTTCCTTTGTAGAAAGTACTCAAATAAGTTACCAACAAATTGAAGGGCAACGTCCTTAAAAGCATAAGTTGGGCCATGAAATAATTCCAACAAGTATAAACCTTTAGATTTGTCAAGTGCTCTTAGAGGAGTAACATCTTTTTCACGGAAAGTTGAGTATGATCTTTCAATCAAAGACTTCAGATCATCTTCTGAAATTTCTGATCTTGAAATATAAAGACTCAAAATATTGAAAGCCAACTCTTGAAAGCTAAGATCTTTCCACGTTTCCAGAAAATCAGCTGGTGCAGATGGAACTGCAGTTGGGATGAAAAGCCCGCCATCAGTTGCTAAACCAGTGATGACAGCTTCCTCAAAAGTCAAAGTTTCGGATCCCGAGGAACGAGTAGAATGGTATTTTTGTGATTCGGTATGAAATGTCATTATTGAAGAGAAGATCAAAAAAAGAGGGAGAAGATCAAAAGTTCATGAAAATCAATGAAAAAGGCCGTTTTCTTTAGAAGAGTCATTATTATGTAATCATTATATCAGCAAATGATTTGCGCGCGTAAATATCAGAACGACAAATTACACGATTTTTCATCTTTTTCACCAGTTAAAACAAATTCAGTAATGTCGTTCTTAGTATTAGCTAGAAATGGCTGCACTCAGAACGGTTTTAAAGAGGCCCCAAAATATGTTAGATGGACTGCTGTAACAAAACGAAGGCTGATTCCAGTTCAGTTGCTGAAGGATTTTGAAAGATTCGGTGTACGAGGACAAATCATTCAAGTACAAGCTTCAACTATGAGAAACAAATTATATCCATACAATGGTGCTGCTTATATTTTACCAAATCAACCTGCTCCAATTCCAGTTGTTTCAGTATCAGAATCACAGGCTAAAAAGAAAAAATTGCTGGTGGAAGAAGAAGAAAAAGTCGTAGTAAAAGAAATATCTCAAAAGATTGAACTCTTTGATAGTTTTGATGATTCTCAGAGTCTTCGGGAGCTGAAATTAGGTATATCCAAAACCGATTCACCAACTAAATCTTCTTCGGCATTCACACAGGATATGCTCAATAGTCTTCCACGGGTACTTTTATTTTCTACAGCAGCAAAATTATCCGGTTATCTGATTAAAAATCTCGAAAAGAAAGACATTGTTAAAAGGATAGATCAATTGGTTTCTGTGAACATTGACCCTGAAGATATCACAATAAAATATCCAGCACATTCGCCATCTCAGACTGAATTACCACATATTGATTTTATTGGATTGCACGATATTTCCATTAATCTTCCAGGTTCCAAGGCAGTTAAAAGGACAGTAAATATTGTATCGCCTACTATTTCTTCAAACAAGGCGATCAAATTAGTACGAGGGGCCGCTGATAAGGAAGTTGTTGATAAAAAATAATCATTTGTTGATAGTTCATCACATTAGTGCAATTGTATTTATCATTATGTATATAACTCGAATTCAATATGCCAATAGATATATTTTATTATATAAATTAAATGTAGATGATGATATGGATTATGATACTGTTATTTCAATTGATGATGAAAATGTATGTAAATGACTTTGAAAATTTTCACTATCGACAGGTTATTATTAGGTTACTTGAAACAATAACTTTGAATTATAAAGTTAGCATCTACCGGTAACATTCAACATTTAACACACCCGAAGCTAGATGCCTCCAAGACATTTCACCAAAGGGCACTCAGCTTCGCAAAAGATCCCCAATATTAATGAATCTTCTTATAACGACAGTTTTCCATCAAGTTCAGGGGGGAGATATACATCGAACCCACAATCACATGGACCGAATAACTACACTCGTCCACAAAGAGGATATCCAAACAGAGAGTTTCAGCATAGTCCCAATAATAACTATAATAATAATAACTATAATAATAACTACAATAATAACTATAATAATAACCACAATAATAGCTCCAATAGCAGCTATAATAATAATAATAGAACCTATAATTATAGAAGGAATGACTATGACATAAATACTCCAAATTTTGATGCTAGAAACAACTATAATAATGCATACAGGGAAAGAGATTATGAAAGAGATTATGAAAGAGATTATGAAAGAGACTACGAAAGTGAGTATGAAAGAGAGCGCAAGTTGAGATCTAGGTCTCACTCTCCTGATAAAATGATCACCCCAGATCATTCTGAAAAGAATTCACAGGAGATTCATTCTCTTAGCACCAAAGATGTTTTCACTGAAGAAGTTGTTGTTGATAATGATACAACTGTACCTATAAAGCCTAAAGATATTTCCAATGATGATATTTATATTCTTAAATTAAGCCAAATTCCAACGGATTATAGTTCTCAAATGATAACATCTATTTTATTGAAAAAGATATTTAATGACGATCAAACCGAACTTGATAAAGCTATTATCAAAATCCATTTAATTCCTTTGAGAGATTGGTATCATGTAAACTCGAATGTTTTGTGGAATAATCTCTTAGGCTCAATCTGCTTTTTGGAAATCATAGGAAGAAGAAATTGTGATTATATTAAAGACAATTTATCTGAATATTATCTTGGAAAAGGATATAGACTTAAAATTGACATCTCAAGAATATCTGAATTAGAAGAATACTCTACTAATATTAGACCTCATGTACAACATTTCAATCAATCAAATTTCAAACCAAAATCCACCTATTTCGAGTCTTCAGATGTACCTTTTAAAGCAGTCAAACTCTTCAATAAGATTGATGTCATCAAATACGAAGAAAAAATGGATGAATATATATTAGAAGAAGAAAAGTTGAATGCTCTACCGCCATTCAAAAGGCGCCATTTAAATAAAAATTACAATACTTCACCTACTTTACCACTACCCCCTCGTCCTATATTAACTGAGATTCAAATTAGAAATCCCCTTTCAATAACTACTTTACGTCTTATTCATATGATGGTGGAAAAAGTTGTAAAACATGGTTCAATATTTGAAAGTATAATTATGGAGAAAGAAAAAGATAACCCTGATTTTGAATTCTTATTCAATTGGGATTCAAATTTACATTTATATTACAGATGGAAGTTATTTACTGTTTATAGAAGCTATAAACAAATACAAGAAGTTAAAAATGGGAATTATCATAATTTGAAAGATTTTATCACACTTGATGAATGGCCCAATTATGAAAAATCTTCATCGGATATTTTATCACTATATGAACCTATTAGTATTTATCAAAAACAGAGAATTCAATATAGCACGGTTCTTTTTAAAAATATGGAAGTTTCATCTATAAGATTACCACTAGTACTCAGATTTCCTCGTCCCGCTTCTACACTTGATCAACAACTTGCTCTAGTAAAGCAAGATTCCGTTTCTCAAAGCAGTTACAATTGGCAAGAGGAGCTAATTGACAATACGGAGCCACATACTAAACCGTATGATGCCTCACCTATAACTTATCTTGATAAATGGAATCTGATACATCTAAAGGTTTTGTTACGGTTTATATCATATAGGCGTGGATCTATTGCGAGAGTCATGGCATTTGCTATGGAAAATTTCAGGTATGCAAGTGAGATTGTAGATATAATATGTCAATCCATTGAATTATTAGATTTTGAAGATATCTTGAAACCAAAAAAAGATAAGGATGAAACAATGTCAGAAGATGAAGAAATGGATCTAAATAAAATATCACGACTAAAAATAGCAAGGTTATGGGCTATAAATGATATTTTATCTTCCTTAAATGATATTGTTTCAAGTAATGATCAACAGAATAAATTCACTTATAGTTACTATTGTTCGACTTCTTCTCAATCTATAGATCCTAATTCTGGTAGTGGCAATAAACTAGTAACTATAACACCATGGATATATAACAATTTATTCGAGGAAAGACTTCCATATACTTTTGAACAACTGCATAAGTTTTATGTTTTACTATCAAAAGAAGGGGGTCGGTTAAGAGCTGAGAATTTCAAAAGACAAGTAAATTCACTTCTTGATGTTTGGGAAAATTGGAATATGTTCATGCTTAATTCTAAGACTAACACTAATGGAGGGATTAGAGACATGAGAAGATTGTTTAATGGCGACGTGATAGATATCAGTACTAAGGTTGAGGATCAACAATTAGTAGACGATAAAACACAGAGGTCTAAAAACACTTTATATGATAGAAATATACCACTTTGGGGAGATTTCGATGGTGATCCAATCTCGTCCGATGATATGAAGTACTACAAGAATTTGATAACCTCATACAAAAAGGATGAAGAAACCCATATGACAAAGAGATCTATGAATCTAGTAACTGAACAAAACACGTCATCTATAAATCTACAACCTAGTGAGTCATTAGAAAAACCTATGAAGAAAGCAGGTTTCAAATTTAGTATTAAAAAGAAATAAGTTAATAATTGAGACAGTAATTTTACTTTATTGTTCATGTCAATAGCATTATAAAACTGAGCAATATATAGCCTAAATATTTGTAACCAATCCAATTGAATCATGAATCATGATCATGATGTGTAGGAACTTGTCTAGAATATACATTATTGCCGACCGTCCCTAGCCCTCTAGAGTTATTTTCACTAATTAACAAGGAGCAAGTACCGTAAAAGATAGTGGTGATGAATGGAAAGTGAGTCTCAAAAGAAAGACATCTACTGACCATTGAAGATCAATTCTACCAATTCTTGGGTGGAAAACCACACATCAGTATTTATGTCAAATGTTAATAATATACCATTTTTCAATAGAATATTTGTTCATTTAAATTTGTAGAAGTATCAGAATATTTAATATAGGGAGCTTCATCAGCTGCAGCGCCATTTCTGCATCTTCAACCAATTCCATAATTCGTGGAATAATAGTCAAATCTCCAAAATGGACCAAATCAGGAACAATTTATTATATCGAACAATATTTACCAATATTAGTTATTCTAGCGCCATTTACTAAACCTTCTTTGGTTATCAAGTTCTTTTTTTTCAAAAGGTAATAAAGTTGGAAATAGAATTCAAAATTTTACTATTTATAAATAATTATTATAATTATGATTATTAACTATCCTATTATGACTGGATTAATTAAAAATATTAACAATTTAATATACAAACCATAGGTGTTATACATATGGCTACCAGCTCTATATTAGTAGCACCTCTTTCCTGTTCTTAGATAATCATGCATAGTTAAATGGTTAATTATCTATCTATATAATAAGAGGATTTTCTTCATGTTTCGACGAGAACAAGATTTATTTCGACTACATATATTATCTTATCAAAGTAGATTCAATTCTAAACCATCGGCATTATAATAATAGGTTATTTTAGTTCATAATGTGTCGAGTTTATCATCTTAATGAACTGATTCGTCTAATATATCAATATATGGAAGAATTCTATTAAATCTGGATATAAAATATTTCTTTAATTGCTTGTTTAAGCTACAAGAACAGGAGTATCTCACTATTAAAATACTATACTTTTCAAGCGACTAGATTTCAGCCGCTTCATATTATACTTATAAACCTCCTTTATTTGCAAATATATATACTGAAGAAATTACCTTAATCTATAAAGAAGAGTTTAAACTCACACAAATCTCTTTTTTGAAAAAAATTATACCTGTAAAGGCTCGTAACGGGTATAATAATAGGCTTCATATAACTAAGAATCAAAACAATTAACTTAAAAGATTAACTTCTTTCATTACAATCTTTGCCATATTATATTGATATAGTAGTCTTTTTACACAAAGAAAAGTACTAAATATAAATTAGATTTTATCATTATAATCCAAAATTCTCATTACACAGTTATTCTCATTACACAGTTATTCTATTTAATTTAGACCATGTTGCAATCAATAACGTATCCAAAGATGAAAAACTTTCTTGAATATCTACAACTACAACTCTTTTCTGTTCTTAGTTCCAATAGTGATTATAACATGTTGATCTCAAAAGTATTAAATCTGCAAGCTAGATCCCGTAAGTTTGTGTGTTTTCACCTCGGGTTGTGTCTCCCCATGAATCCTTCAACACGTAACTGTGATGATAGCTGGTCTTTTTATTGTTGATGTCTATTAATGATGATTCCTGTTTTAATTGTTAATAAAAGACCATTGAGATTAGGATGAACTAAAAATATATATTTTTTGAATCAAAACTTTAAAAATTATCAATTATGATAATCATACTTAACAACAACATATTGATATAATTTTTAATCAATTACAAATACAAGGTGAAATACAAGATCAATCATCGTTTTTTAATAAACAATCCAAATTTAAATTTAAATTCAACATCAATCCAAATCAACAACCCCTACTTCAATAAACGCACCATCTAAAAGAAAGCTATTTTATGGAGTCAAGGATAAAAATATCAACAATGATGATAAACATAAACATGTAAGTAATACTAACAATATTAACAATAATAATAGTAATGAAAAGGAACATAAATTGGATATACCAGTAACTATAACTAGTACTATTAATCCTTTTAATTTTAAAACAACTATAAATAATAATTTTAACACTTCAGAATTAAATTATAACATAAATGGTAATACATATTCCAAAACACAATTGAAATTTCAAAATCTAGTTCAATGACAACAACATCATCATCATCATCATCATCATCATTATCATTATTATCATTATCATCATCATCATTGGGTCCTATTGAAACAAAATCCAAGGCTTCAATGTTAACTTCAACATCTGGAAAAGTTTCAAATTCAAATTCAAATTCAACTTTAAAAGTATCACCTAAAAAACGAACAAAAAACCCATCATCAAAAGTTTCTCAATCAAGATCAATTGTATAACATCACCTTATAATTATAAATATATGAGAAATTACATTAAAATGGCAATCAAAGAGACAAATCTACTACAGAGGAAAATGTATTTTAAGAAATATGAATGTCAATAACTATTAAAATTAAGGTAAATTTCCGGTCA
This sequence comes from Alloascoidea hylecoeti, assembly GCA_001600815.1. NCBI lineage: Eukaryota > Fungi > Ascomycota > Alloascoideomycetes > Alloascoideales > Alloascoideaceae > Alloascoidea > Alloascoidea hylecoeti. The sequence continues at coordinate 473,756 of BCKZ01000017.1, read as the reverse complement.
CAGGTCAAATCGTTATTCATACGGGGTATTTTAATTAAGAGATTGAAAAGATTTTATTTATAGTAGTTAATTTTTATTAGTTGTTAGTTTTGCAATTCGTGTATGAAATGTAACATTTTTGGGTGTCCCGATATCGTAGTTAGTATCGTAGTTAGTCCCGGTGTAGTGTGAACACGACATATAAATATTGTTTTCTTAAAAAATACGCGTACAGTTATAAATATGTCATTAGTGTTAATATATCAATAGATTATTTATTACTGCTGTATAATTTTACAAAGAGACATGAATAATATATATATCTACGAATAGTTTTATGAAACCGAGCCCAATATACTTAAAACAATAGGCTATCAAATACAATTTATACTATAGTATACAAGTTGAAAAAAACAAAGAGGAAGGAGGAAAAAATAAGAAAAACCGGAATTATAAATTGAAATATAAAATAATCTCGAAAAAGAAAAAATTGTGTCATATCCATATCAAATATTAAGTTTCAGCATCTGGATGAAACTTTCTGATATGAACCTTCAAATTATCAGCACGAGTAAAGCGTTTCCCACAACCTTCTACTGAACAACTATATGGTTTTTCTTTATTATGGGTTCTGATATGTCTTTTTAAATGTTCAGATCTTACAAAGTTAAGGCCACATTGTATGCAATGATATGGTTTCTTACTCTTTTTCTTTACCAATGAATTTGTAATGGAAGACATTCTATGACCACCTAAAGCTGTTAGATTGAGATTAAGAGAAGATTGTGGCGAAACTAAGTATGAGATTGGTTGTGATGGTGGTTGATACATATTCTGAGACGGATTATTTATATTTTGTCCAAATTTATACTCTTGTGGATTCATTGAATGAGTAATTGATTTTGTTTTTGTTAAGTTAGACAATTGCATTGTGATATTTTCTGCACTTATGATGTTGGACTCATTTGTTTCAATAATTGGGTGTTGTAACGATTGTGGTTGACGTTCATTGTGTGAGTACAATGAGCTGCTTTGAAGGTCAATCGGAGCTTGATCAAAATTTTTCACGTCTGTAAAACGTCCTCTATATTGTGTAAGATCAACTTGAGTAATATTAGATTCTTTTGGTGATTCGTATGCTGAATGATTCAATTGAGGTAATGATTCTGATTTTGGAACTTTTGGAGCAGGACTTTGTTGAATAAATGTTGATGGTACATAAAATGGGTTTGATCCATTTGAATTCATCGATAAATGAGATTTTGATCTTTTGATGCTACGTAGATCTTCTGATGGAATACCAGAAATTGGAGCCATACCCTGAGCTCTTGCAAATGAGTGGGGATTTTGAGGTTGAGAATAAGATCTAGTTCTATTAGTGCTTGATTGATTTATTCCAAATCCTGTAGTCGGAGAGTGAGAGTGAGAGTGTCCTGTTCTGTGAATTTTTGAAATAGGAAGTTTCTTTGGAAGATATCCATTTCCAGAGTTAGATAAACTATGTGTGTGCGACCTTGCTCGAGTAAATTGAGGTTGCCCTTGAACATTTGACTGGGATAAAAAGGCTCGATGGCGTGGAACAAATTTATTAGGGGAATTAGATGTCATGGATGATGAAGCTGATTGTAAAGAGTGGATGGAGTTCAAAGAAGAAGACGATGACAAAGTATTAATTGAAACCTCTTTTGGGAATTTGAACATATTGTAAGTGTTAGCAATTTCGATTGAAGATCTGTGGTCTTGCTTTACGTATGAGTTTGGAGCAGTTAAACTACCTTTGTATGGTTTTCTAAATATCGTTTTAGGAGTTAACAAAAAAGATGGTTCTTGATTTTCTGCCTTTGAACTATCATCAGAATAATTATCAATATCAGCTTTATATAATTCATCTTTTCTAATTAGTGCAGGTGTATTTTCTAAACCTTGTAGAAGATTTGGCTCTATAGTTCTCAGTGGATATGTATCTTTCTTAGGAGATAAATCATTGGAGACTCCGATGTATCCTCTAACAGGCGATATCATAACATCAGATGGAAGAAGCTGGCTCGAGATTTCTTGGTTGGAGACATGAGTGGGACTATTTCTATTCTCAAAGTAGTTTATAGCCGGCCAGTATTGACCATTGGGTAAATCAAGGTTGAACTGATCAATAAAAGAATATTCACCTTGCTCTTCGCTTAAGGTTGCTAGTTCAGCAATATTGTTCGAGGGGGAAGAAGAAAGAGTTATTGAGGAAAAATCATTGCTGAGATGTGTTTTGTGGGATTTTTTGAGGGGACTTCCATTTAAATCGGATGATGAACGAAAAGTAGGAAAGGTGTTCCGGCTCATGGGGCTTGGACGTACGCTTGGCTGTGAAGTGTTAGGATCTGAGAAGGCCGATGTGTGCATCTGAAAATTTGACGGGCGACCAAACTGATCCATCATAAAAAATCTGTTCCAATCACAAAACACAAAAAGAGGAAAAGAAGAACAAAATGAAATAAAATAAAATAAAATAAAATAAGCCTGAGAGTAATAGCTGATAAATAAAAAAGTTTGATGTACACTAAAAAATAATATGAGTAATATATAATTAAGATGTAGGTGTCCGGTACAAATGATTTTTCAAGTGAGATGCAATGCGGAGAAAAGTTAAAGGATGTGAGATATAAATAGCTTCGACTCTCCAGTATTGCAGTTTTGGCAATCTAGATGATGTTGAAGGCGAGATTTTGTGGTGGTATAGTAAGACGACGCGAGACCTTGGTTCAAACTATGGATTATATATATCACAGATATAATCGTCGAGGGAAAGGTGTAGAGAGTGTGATTATTATTGTGATTCGGTAGGCGATATAGCTAAAGAATAGCAGAAAGCAGCGAGGGGTTAGGAAGAAAATAATATAGGGAGTCGCGTCGGGTGATTGGAGAAGAAAAAACAAGATCTAGAGTAGATATCAAGGACACAAACTTTCGTAGGGTGTATGTAGGAAGAAAATGAGGATAAGATCGTTTGTGACTTGAGACTTGACCGATTGCCTTAAAATTGATTCTTTTGGGGAAAACAGATTTAAAAGCAGCCCACCCGATGAAAATATGAATATTAATTAAAAAAGACAAGTTTTCAGGTTTAAAAAAGAAAATGGAAACAATTCAGAGTGTACGAATCAGGAAACTGATCGTAAAAATTAAACGTGAGATGCATGCCTATTTCCGGATTGGGTCACGTTAGTGGGTGCTTAAGTAACGCGGATACCGCGTTTTTCCTATTCTGTTTTAGGAATAGTAATTGCCAATTATTGCATGGATGTTCAGCGAAAAAAAAAGTCAATTGCAATTTCCAGTTGAAAATTTAAAAGAATAGCAAGCTTTAATAAAATGACCGTTATGGCCCTTAGGGGTAATTAGATATGATAAGTCACACAAAATCTATCATGTTACCATGTGTTTATGCTCAGTTGAAATCCTTTATCCTTAGATTGAAAATATATCGATATCACTTGATACCAATAAAGTAGACTAGGGTCTATTTAATCTATTATATGACCAAACGCGCCTTGCCCTTGCATTTAGATATCGTCCATAGTTCTAGTCTTTTTAGATTTTGATCTTATTATCCAAAGTTTAGCAATCAGAATGATTCGAGCTTAGCAATATCTCTAGCCATAACATCTAATTTTACAACTATTATATGATTTTTTTAGAACTTATACAACCGATCTAGCAGTAGGAATAACCTTGCCAATGAATATCAATATTAAATGCATCCATCTCATATAATATATGCATTTAATTATAAAATTGTTGCGAATAAGGAACTAAAAGCCAAAAATTAGCATATAAGCATACTTATATGTATACATAATATAATTTAATTTCAGCTATGGATCTTTATACAATTACTATAGATACGATAATTATATGGCTTAGCAATTATTCACGAATCCATATATTGGATGTTGTATTCATGATCGTTATAATATTTATAATTACCTGTCATTTTAGTAAAGTCAACTTCTTGCAAAGTAGTACTGTACCTCTTGCCTCATTGCCAACAGCTTGAGCGGTCTTTCTTTGTGGGAGGTAATGTTTAAAAGTAGCAACAGCAACATTATTAGCTGACTTGTTGTTATTACCTCTCAAGAAGAAAGAATAAGAAGAAAAAGAAAAAAATGTTATGGGAATTTGTTCCAATAATATGATCAGCATTAATATTAATGAAAATCGATATGTTAAATACTAATTAGGAAATCCATTTCAAACTATTGTTGCATTGTGTATGCTTCCACGATGATGATTACTCAGTATGTTAATTATTCACTCCTAAAATTATTCTAGACCTATTTTCTCGATTTAGGACAGAAATTGTCCAATAGAATTCAAGATTTAAATCATCATTCTTTATATTTCATATCATAAATAATTTGGATTCAACTCGAGAAGCACAGTTCGTGGATTCTCCTAATATATTTCCCTGCATAACTCATTAGCCATTGCCTGTACTGTACTTAATACTAAAACAAATGTGCACTAATATCCTAAGGCTTTTACAACTACATGGAGCTTTTGAATAGCTGTATAGTTTCATTAAAAGATATATAACTAAACAATAACTAAATAAACTCTTGTGGTAATCTGTTATAGTGCAAAGCCCCAAATTGTAATTATTGAGTCTTACATGCACAATATAAACTGATTTGTGTATTTATACTTCTCACTAGGTAGCTATATATCACTAATAGGGTATTAAGCATTGTAACGGAAGCTTAAGCTTTTATAATAGCCGTAATATAGTAACTGTTTGATCATGAATAATATATCAGTTGCAACCTTTGTTATTACGAATTCGAATAACCTATTGAAATGAGTTTCTTCTCCCCTATAATCTTATGGCTCTAGAAATTAGATTGGCTTAAAATTAGTTGTCGCGGTGATCATGGATAGCGTTTCTAGTGGGTGGGTTTCCAGAAACCGTGTCAAAACCTTTCATTACTGTGCATGTGGAGATAAAAAGATGAAGCATTATATTTGCAGATATATTTTTCAAAAAATTCGGAAGAATCCGCAAATAATATTCAATAATAAGTTACACAGTCAGTACTCAGCAGTAATAAATCTACAAAATGCTCCCCAGATATAATTTTAAAGTTTAAATTTACTGTATTATCAGAGCTAAGAATTTTTGATAGGTGCGAGGACAAGTTTGACAAGAGGTATATTGGACCTACTGGGGTTCACTCATACGGCTGATAAAGTTTTCTTTATCTCTGTAAATATATATAGCTACTATAATGATGAAGATTAGATCATCATACAAAGACTAAATGTACCCATTTATAATAACTAACTGTAAACACTTTTTTTCTAACTTGATTTTATTTTATGATACAGCTTACAAAGCGGATGATATATTAAACAGTCAATTAAATCCATGAAATCCATGTAGAGATTAGTCAGGTTGACAGAGCAAGTTCAATAAACAACACTTCTTGTCTTTCGCTCCTGTAATTGTTGTTGGATAACCATTATACACTCTTGAGCAATCAGCAAGAAATCGATCATGTTAAATTTTGGCGTAACTGTTTCAACATGGTATTTAAAGATTATCATACAGGTCAGGAATGATATTGAATATTCTGACAAAAGTACTCTGGATCCATTCACCAAATTTGCGGTGCGAAAGAGTTGGAGGAATTATTTTATCTAAGTAACTATTAATCCTTGATTATGCAGAGGTATAAGGATTATTTCCTGTAATTGATTCTTCTTGCAGCTTATTTATACCTTCAGCAACTTGCATCTCATCTGACAAACCATCCAACATTTGGGCGTTCAAAAAATAATTAATGTTCTTGTTATTAGGTGGAAATAGAAATCTGCCTCTGTAATAACTAGTATCATTAATTGACAGATTCTAGTCTTTTCTACGGAACTTGATCTCAGAAAAGTCTTCCCTTTTCAGCAAACAGTTGCTTAGAATCATGGACTCCTCTCATCAGATTCTATGATTCTATTATCTTTTAGATTTTGCATGGTAATTTTGTACCAAAAGAGAAGATCCAATTCTTATCATATTTTGTTGAACATAAATATGGTCTATTATATTTTAATGCAAGGTAGTCGAACATGAGGAGGGAGAAGGCCGAATATATTGAATCGTGCGGTCGAACTAATAATTTAAATATTGGGCTAATAACTTCTCAAATATGAGCGAATATATAGGCTAACAAATGCTCGATATTAACGCAAAGTACTGACCAGCAAAAGAAATGTCGTATTTTTACATCCAAAACATTTGTTCTTTTGTACATATGTCGCGTTACCATATTCTTCGATTCCTTTTATGAATTTTATATTTTTTATGATAAATCTCCCTCCGTGTTACATGCGGCTGAAAAATTCGGCCATTTTGGACTTTTTTGTTTAACTTTATATTCAGTCTTTTTTTAATTCAATCTAAGAGTGTTTCATCCTTAGCAGGTATGGTACGTCATGTACACTTATATTTTACTTAATTGGTCTCACGTCTCTTGGCGATTCATTATATCCACCACCTGCATGCTAAAATACCCATCCCGATTATACAATTAATGCACTGCTTCATAAATTCAGTTATTTTAAAGTATCCCTAAATATAATTACACAACACGTGTATCAAATACAATTACATGTAAAAATTTAAGAATTGACTACTATGTATAAATTGCTGGCTTGGGAACCCGCTACATGCATTTCTTCTTTGCAAGAATAAATTTAAATTCAATAAATCTATTAGTAGTAGTGAGTTATAATTTCACCTAACGAGTAGTTATAATATAACCTTATAGGTTTTATAATAAAAGATTATTTTGAAATATTCACAGCAAAATGGTGATAAAAGGGTAAATATTTTGCAATTGCCATAAAGTGCATTTCTGCGTTAAATTTATCTATTTCTCAAGTGTTCAAGAATTCTTAGGATAAAATAGGGCTCACCATGGAAATATGAACCGAAGATTTGGGCATATATGAACTTTCCATACCCAACATGGAGATAATCTTTGTGGGGACTCTGTGGCCCTAATCGTGATTAAGTTTCAGCACCAGCCGTTTTCCTTCATATCATTTATTATAGAAGAATACAGTTTTTCCACTCTGAATTCGCCATTTTGTAGAAAGGATTTTGACACAAGTACCTGAACCGAGTGGCTGCATGACCTACTATAGGAGTACATGTATACTATGTAACCCGATCGTAAGCCCCTCATTACCGAGTGGCGAAATCCTGTCTACAAAATGGCGAATTCAGAGTGGAACAATGCATAATCATACAGAAGATCGACTTGTACAGTGTGAGAACAAAAGATGATAGATTTTTGTATCCGTACAACCATATAACATTTTCATTTATATATCATCAACTTAACCAAGTAATAATAAATTCAAATTGGAATTTCCAGGTATAGATTTATCTGAACACAAAATTCGTGAACTTTAATATTCAGTCTGAGCGTGTTTCTGCGAGTTACCACACATTTGTTGATTTCTCCATATCTGATTTTATCCAATTCTTCGATTAAAGAATTTTATTTCCTTTTTAAGGAACTTAGGAATATTTTAATGTTTTTGATACTTTGTTTCATCTACCACCGTAAAATTCATATCGGGTTAAACTCAAGTGAAGGTGCAGCACCTATGCACGTTCTTTTTCAACTTCCTTATTGCTTTAACCAGTAACTCAATTGCTTGTGAGTGTACTCAATTCTCTATTTATACTCTACCCTCCGAGGACAAATCACTCAAACATACTATTGAAGGTTTTGTTAACCTTATCTCTAATACAACATTTACTTATGGTGAATTTACGATATCTTTGGAAGCAGAGTTCACTACCGAAGCTTATAAACTAGATCCAAAGAATGAAAAAAGACGAAATTGTACAACGAATGCTAGGGTACTGTTGTTAAAAATGATAGATGATAAAATTCCTGGATCATATTTCGCTAAAGAAAATGGAAAATTTAGGTTTAGCCGGTGTGAAGTATACATTACCATTCTGTTTTGTTATGCCTTAAAAGTTACCAAAACCAAGGAAATTAATTATTTTTCAAAACATATTGATCGCAAGCTTTCTTCTAGTTTTGGAAATTCCTTCTATCATTGCGGAATGAAATTCGTTAGTGGGTCTCGTAATTCTATCTTTCGTGATTCACATAAATTAAAGTTGAGAAAAACATCCGTTCAAATGCTTAAGATGACTGTCGTCCGGATCTCATTGGCTCTTAAAAACTTTCACTTTACTGCTTGGAACTTTGGTGATGACCTTACTAATATGAGATATTTTGAATCACTTATTTCTCCCCGTGGTATTTGTATTACTCATTATATTAAAGCATCAATTGATAATAAGACTATATTTCTGTTAAATTCTAAAACAAGAAAAAGACAAAAGAAACTCTCTAATGCATCTTTGAAAGCTATGAACAAATTTAACTTTGTACCTTCATATCCTCCTTCCTGGCGCGAAAATAGGCATATTTTGGCTGACATACACTCAGAAACAGGGTAATTGATATCTTATAAAACGCATCCTCTGGATCAGTCTAAGTCAATGATGTTAGATATTATACATAAATTCACCAGAATCAAGTATTAATAACTCATCAAAATCTTCAGCTCTAAACGAGAACTCGAATCATGTTGGAACTAAAAATGTTTATATTTCCTGTGAAATTTGTATATAGTCCCTATATCAATCGATGGAGTATTACAGGAACGAACCACCGATTATTACTTGTAATATCTACTTTAGTATTCACAATATTACTCCAAAAAGATCTTTAAGCCCATTAAGAGAATGTAGATCCCTTGTTGCTTATAAGGTAACAAAATCCAATACATCAATTGCAAAACAATCTAGACTCAGATGGTTGTCGTCGGTGTGGTGCTAGCAATAATAAAATTATAGATACTTCTTCTCCACAGTTAATTAAAAGGGATATATCTTTTGAAGTACCTTTTTATGTTTTAGTGAAACCTCAATTACAATGTAATCCACACATTGCACAGTTTTCTAGATAATAAGTGATTCAATTGCATATCTATTCCATGCCCATCCTCGATTTTGAAAAGCACCACAATATCTAAGTAATGAAAATACTCCATACCAAAAGAAAACTCGTCCTTTAATGAAATGTGCTAATAAATTAAATACTTTCTTTTGTTGTCCTATTAATGTAACTGTTGCAATTCCAGTAAGAATATAACCAAACCCAAATATTGCACTTAAAATTGTTGATGTATGAGTAATGATTTTAGCAATAGTTTGATTTTTCATTAGATTATAAATAAGAGTAGATTTAATACCCTGTGGATTATTTAGGAACTTTGTGACATTGTAAGCCTCTCAGTATTCTCGCTCTTCTGGTGGTAAATCCGGCTGTTCGAAGATTGGTTTTCCGTGATGTGATATATCATTCATTTTGTTAAAGTTCAAAGTGCCTGTTCTCCCAGTTGCGCCAAAAAGCCAATCGACACTTTAGTGAACTGTTCTAAGAGTGTAATATATATCCAACACATTTGACCTATTAGAGGATATAATTGAAGAGAAACCGATCTTGTATGTAACAGTTGGCGTTGTGACAGTATAGCCAGCGCCAAGAATGTGAGATGGATTGCTCTGAGGAGGAATAACAGACTAACCCTAGGAATCATTTTTCCGTAATAATTAAGGGATGTGGAATTATTAACAAATGGACAAATAAATGCTAAACAAGAGACAAATCAACACATACATTTTGCTTCTTAACTGCTGTTAAAACTAAAGGATATGGGTTAAACTTGCAATTTCAGAGAGAGAGAATATATTTAATACAAATGAAACAGCAGCAGAACTTGAAAAACGTAAGAATAAACAAAGGGGATTAAAATTAGAGGTCAATTATTGATAGATTATAGCTATTATTAATATCTTTATAATTTCTATTTTTAATTCTAATATGTATCACAAAAACTTGAAAACTATATAACTATTTCACTTCAAGCTTAATTGATTAGATCCCTTTTTCAACTGCAACAACTTTTCTTCTTAGCATTTACATTATGTAAACTTTGGAGGATCAATTGCAAATGTCATATTCATTGATCTACTTACATAAGCGTATATTAGTAGCTATAACATGTGGTTGATATCGATATCGATCATAATTGACACAATTAGACAATTGCAGTATAAGTAATGTATTACAGCTTATATCAAGTATTAAGACTCTAAAATATATGATTATATACACCTTTGGCAATAACCGTCATAATATACGTATACGTAGCAAAAGGAAAGATGAGCCAATTTTGAACAACAATTGCAAGCTTAAATGATTATAATAAAGGGGATCAAATATATAATTATCTAGTGAGTAAGGATGTAGCGGATTTAGTATTGAATGAAGTCGGTAGTGATAGAAATATTGCTTTTGTGTTGCCACTTGGGCGGTGTTTAACTTGGGTTCTGTCTTTGTTTTGGAAATAATAGCCGTTATGGATTTAGCGGCACAAACTCCGCCCCCTCTGGTACGCATATAGCGGTCTAAAATGGAGCAACTTTTGAGAAGAGACTGTTTTTGGGCACCAATGGAGGTTATCTATGCTACACGTGACACGGATCATATGCATCTAATTACCCTTATATGTGATAGTTTTCTAGGATTAATAAACTCCAATAAATGTCAGCCGTGTCGTTAATATTTGCGATATTTTCCGTTAAATCTGGCAATTGTGACAAATAAGCATATATGTCACTTCCAGACTAATTATGCAGTATATCAGTAAACTTGATAATGATGTTTGATCATAAACGTCTCTATTAACTCTCTAATATAATCATGCCCAATGATGTCTGAAATCACAAGAAGTAACTTCGAATTATATAACGTTGACTCTAGCTAGATCGTTAGATCTAGATATAGTTAATCTCAATTATATTATATGTAGTTTGAAGTTTGATATGGCCGTAATTATATTACTAATATAGACCTATAATAAGTACGGATCAGTCGCGGAGCTAAGCGGTATATGCAATTGTAACACCATCGATATCACAAATTAGAGAAATATACGGATTTTTCGAAATGAAAGTGTTTAATTATGGGTTATTATAGTTAACGTTCCAATTAACTCTAGACAGGGAGTTAATAAGGATACCGATCAATAATCGATTAATAACATTTCACGTAGCCTGGAATAAAACGTACAGCAATCAATCACAAATCAGACAAATAAGATGTATCCTTTTTTGATATTTATTTGCTCTTAGAAAAATCTTACGATTAACGTTTATGGCTGATCGCGCCACACTATTTCCCATTGTAGCTCACCAGCCACATGTAGACCCGGTGATTTCGGATATTACGTTTATGAGTGGTTTGATTGGAGGAATAACATCACTCGGCAATTATTATCCAGCCTCCGATTCCGTGAGTTCCGGATCAACCTAATATTGGAGACAATTTGGAGTAACAATTCAACAGTAGCGTTCCGGAATGTCCGTATGAGTTGCATGATCATGGGCATTTCCACCGAATTGACCTCGGTTTTCTGTGATGCTATTACCTTTGATAGGCATGGAATGTCAGGGATGACCAATCACAACCGAACCTTAATCCTTTTATTATAATATAAATTCTGGATCAATCTTGTTTCTCTGAGTCCCCAAATTTATATAAGACTGGGAAAATCCCCAACCTTCTCCTTTTTAATTCACATCCTCCAATTTTGGCCAAAAATGATTCCTAGGGTTAGTTTGTTATTCCTCCTCGGAGCAATCCCTCTCACATTCTCGGCGCTAGCCATACCGACCCAACCCCTGCTGGCACGTGAAAGATCAGATTCTCTACAATTATATCCTCGAATGAGCCAAATGAATGATATGTCGCACCACGGAAAACCAATTCTCGAACAGCCGGATTTATCACCAGAAGAGCGAGAACATTGGGAGGCTTACAATGTCACGACGTTCCTAAATCATCCACGAGGTAATAAATCTGCTCTTTATACACATATGTCACTCATAGCAATCTCATTTATAATCCTTTACCCAATCACCCTTGTTTTAAACAACGCAAAATCGGCTTTATATTTACTCGGATTAACCATTCATTATGTCGTCATCATCGTCGCATTATTAAATCTAGCCGTTTATGGAGCATCAGCACCTAATTTATATCCAAACAATGCTTACTCCAAACTTTCCTGGGCTTTATTATTCCTAGGTCTTATACATTATACATCCGCAATACTGAAAACTGTGTCTAATTGGGCAAAACAACATGATTCAAATAATATGGATTGTTCCGATATTGAATTTACTCCCTTACAAACGATGAATGTAGAAACCGCTGTGATGGATAGGGATGATGAGCATGATATGAATTCGAATGAACTAAATAGAACGGACTCCGCAATGTCTACACTATACGGAGATCATCCAAATCTTGCTAACGATATTGATCTGGAACAATACCATATGCATAGCAGAGATTCCTCGATTGATACAATGACTGCGAATCAAAACAGGGGCAAAGCGTTTAAATTACAAGAGAAATTTATTTATAAGTTAATGAAAAATCAAACTATTGCTAAAATCATTACTCATACCTCAACAATTTCAAATGCTTTATTTAATATATTAAATGTTCCATTAGCAATGTTTGGATTTGGTTATATTCTTACTGGAATTGCAACAGTTACATTAATGGGACAACAAAAGAAAGTATTTAATTTATTAGCACATTTCATTAAAGGAGGAGTTTTCTTTTGGTATGGAGTATTTTCATTACTTAGATATTGTGGTGCTTTTCAAAATCGAGGATGGGCATGGAATAGATATGCAATTGAAGAAAAATCAAAATTAACAGTTAAAAAATCAAAATTTAATATATTAATTTCAAAGATCAAAAATTTTTTATTACCAGAAGGAATGATTTCTGTTGAATTTATTGAATCATTTCTTATATTTTTTTATGGTAGTACAAATATTTGGATGGAACATTTAGGTAATGAAGATGGTGTTTGGCGTCCAAGAGATTTACAACATGCTTCAATTGCATTTATGTATTTTGGATGTGGACTTTGTGGTATTTTAACTGAATCAAAATTATCAAATTGGAGGAAACGTGCATATTTTAGTGAAGGACATATTGAACTCAACTCAAGAAATGAGAGATCAATAAAAAGTTGTACAATTGGATTTTCTCCAAATCCATTCCCAGCTTTTACTGTATTTTGGACTGGTGTTTTAATGTCTCAACATGAACAAATGTATAAATTATCAACAATGATACATATGCAATGGGGTTATATGTTATCTATTGGTGCTATTGTACGATTAAGTTCGATTATTTTAATGTTTATTAAAACACCTAATGCTGATGGATCCCCATCACGACCATTTACTGAATTAGTTGTTTCTTTTTGTTTGATTTGTGGAGGACTTGTTTTTATGGAATCTAATGGTCAAACAGTTGAAGCATTGATATATAAAGGTTTAGATGCAATGTTTTCTTTGAATGTTTCGGTTGGGATTGTTGCATTAATTATGGCTTGGATCATGACTCTGATGAGTTTAAAGGATAAGCTCACAAGTTACAATAATATATAAATTACGCTAATAATTAGATTTCGCAAGCTATACTAGAAACAATAAGTAAAGTAGAAAATGGGAAATGGGAAATGGGAAATTGAAATTGAAATTAAAATCAAAACGGTGATTTAACCTATAATTATTTGACTGATATACAATCATTTATATAGATATAAATTTATAGATTGACGTCATTCTAACCCTGGTTTTTGTTTTTTAATCACCAAATTATAATATTCAATATACAATTATAAATCACTTGTACTAGAAAGGTATACCGTCCAATGTATGCATTATATTGTAATTAGAATAAAAAATAAATTTGAAGTTTCATCTTTTTCCATGGGTAAATAGTAATGGCACTTTTATTCTTATTAGCACCACCCAGATCGATTTTCAGCCATCTAGATTTTTTTGCAATTGGTACTGGTTCCTGCCATTTTCCTTCTTCATTGATATTGACGTCACTTGAACGCCGAGATACAAACTTGAAGTTCATTGATAAGTCATTGGCAAATAACTTTTAAGGCATAACAAAACAGAATGGTAATGTATACTTCACACCGGCTAAACCTAAATTTTCCATTTTCTTTAGCGAAATATGATCCAGGAATTTTATCATCTATCATTTTTAACAACAGTACCCTAGCATTCGTTGTACAATTTCGTCTCTTTTAATTCTTTGGATCTAGTTTATAAGCTTCGGTAGTGAACTCTGCTTCCAAAGATATCGTAAATTCACCATAAGTAAATGTTGTATTAGGAATAAGGTTAACAAAACCTTCAATAGTATCACTTGTAATATAAACCGGTTTTTCATTTTTAATAATAATATCAAGCTCTGCATCCAAGGGTTGCTGTTTTTTGATGTTTTTATTTGGAAGTAAGTGGTACTTGCGTGGTACCGGTTGCAGAAGGTTGCGATTTATATTTTGAGCTTTTCGTTCCAATTTATTTAATCCTGTAGTTGAAAACATCTGAGTTGAATATACAATATCAAGAAATAGTAAAATATATATAATCAATTAATAGATTTTAAAAAAATTGAGATTGATATATTGGACAAATGTGGAATGTGCATGACGCTAAGCACAAACCAATCTCCTGCATGTCCTATATTTTTCTATGACATATAATAATGATATGCAGGGAAAAACGGCTGTACTGTACCTTAAAAAGAAAAAAATCTCAACTAGGGCTATTATTTGCTATAATGCAACAAACAGAATGGTATAATACATTAGAGTTGCTATACTAACCTTAACATACTTCCAATTTTTTGCCCCAGGATATGGGTTGAGATTGTCTTTACTCTGATTTGAGGTGAAATTCATTTCTTTTTTGATACTTGATGTTGACGTTGATGATTCTATCCTTACTTCCTTGAGCATATTGGGTCGTTCCAACATCTCTAGTTCTGAAGATAATTTTTACTCATCTTTTCTGCAAGACTATTATTAATGGATTCTTTCTCTTTCAATATATCCTTCATCATCTCTTTCTTGTTTTATTAAACCAACAAAAACATCATCTTTGCCATCAATGTCGGTTCCCGTTTTAGGTGGCATGTATTCTCCAACATGAAGTTGTTAAAGTCATGTTGTTATAAACATTTCAAAACGATTATTCAAGTTCCGAAGCGCGATATTATAATTAGTATTAATCTTTCATTATAAAACCCCTGTACTTCAAACCAATCTACGTTATATAACTACTCTTTTGGTCAGATAATAACGTATGATATTAAAATTCATGTTATTGAACTAAATCTGTGCGAAACTTAAAAAAATAAAAATAAAATAGTGGTTATTTTCTAGATCCAGCAATTAAATCGTATCCAAATCTTTAATATTTAATTGTACTTGATGTTGTGATTTTGTAGTTTTGATATTTAAAAGAACCTCACAACAAACTTTACTCTTCTCTTCTTCTTTTCCTTTTTCCCCATTGTGCAACAACTAAAACCAGAGAACAAGATTAAGGTATACCGGTATAAAGCATTAAGTACACAAAGTGATACAATACGTATTCTAATTTATATAGATAATATATAATATATAAATTATTGTTTTTAATATCCTATCTGGTTAATCAACTCACTTGGTATGCAGTGTAGGGTGTGGGGGCAGAGAAACTTACACTTCTAAGCTACAAGTTAATAAGAAAAACTTAAAATCCAAAAATGCAATAACTGCAGCATCATTAACAGTTAATTAAAACCCAACACGAATGGGTTTGGAGTTTGGAACTTTGTTTTCTTAGTCGAGTTAAAGTTGTTTATGATTCAACATCAGCGGAAGATATAAATCATATTGTTGAACAATGATGATAGCTAAAGAAGTTATAATAATGTAAATTTTATAGTATTCTATTTAAGATGTCTAATCACTATATCGTTTTGTAAAGGCAAACAGTATCTATTAATATTTGTTCACATATGATTTGTATCGATATCATAGATGTATCTTTATAGAGATATAACTATAACCTTATGCAGCTAATGTAATAGTTTTTATTATCATATGAGTCAATAGGTGTACCATATGAATTATTTTCTTAAGTAGATAGTTGATGATATCTCATCAAATACCCCAATTGATCGATAATATAAAATTTGAATCTTCTTCTTAGTTGATTTGTTGTTATTTTTTGTTGATTGAAATTGAGCGATGGCTATGTTTCTAAAATAAAATAAAATTAAAATCTGTTGAGCTTTAATATGATAAAGTAATAAATGAATATAAAATTTAATATAAAGAGAGAAATATTTAATACATTCATCTGTGTTTTAGATTTAATTATGTATAAAATGAAAATATTGATAGGTAACACAACTCTAATAATGTACCATTAATATTGAAGTAATAACGAGTAGTTAATAGAAGATGATTCCTGCATTTATCGCAATAATTATTAATCTTTTTTGTTGAGTCATAAATAAAAATGTGTTTTTTTACAAAGTTTCTTTACAAGTTTTTAGAACAATTGGTTCCTAACTTGTAATTAATATTTACTGAATTAATGTTGATCATTATCCTCGAATAAATCAACTATAAATCTTCCAATATTTTTATCAATTCTAGTACCATCTCTTGCAATTTTAACTTCTTTATTATTATTAAATGAATTTTTAATATTTTGAAGTAAATGAAATGGAATTGTCTGATTTTTTTCATTTGAAATTGAATCTGGATTTGGTTTTATCCATTTGATTGTAAATGGATAGGCTGAATTTGGGTCCTGCTCTTGATTTAATGAAAATTTTGAAATTCTTGAACCTGATTCTTGATTTAAATGATTCGAGTTCAGATGATGATTATTATTAACATCTGACACATCTGACACATCTAAATCCAATGAATTCGCAGTTGATGATATTTCAGTAGCCGAATTTGAGGATAGACTTGTTCTTGTAGATACAGGTGAAGTACTGCGTGTTGTAGTCGTATCTTCACTAGGGCATGGTTTCCAATCACAAACTTCCCAAAAGAACCCAACTCTCTCTGAATCATCAACTATTCTACCCGATGGTAAATTTATTAATTCTGGTGTATAAATTATTCTTGGTGAGTTATCCCGTGAAACGGGGTTAGCTGTTGTTGCAAAAGGAGAAGATAAATTTATATTTTTATAATTAACGTCATTGTTCACGTTTCTTTCAAAATTAGCAATTGATGTTGGAATTTCATCTTCCATTCTTGCGTATCCAAAATATTCACCTGATTTATTAGTTGAAAAGATAAAATAGACATTATCGTATTCCTAAATATACCCATAAAAATGTTAGTTATACACAAAGACATATGCTTTAATTTACATACATTAAAAAACCGATTGAATTTTTCAACATTATGGCTTTGGGTTTGCCAAACACCAGAAACAACGCTTGAGATTAGATCTTCGTTGGTTAAACTTTTAATAATAAAGAAACAATCTCTTGTTTCACCGTCCTCATAAATCTCTTCATCATATAGATCCCTTAAGCTAATTTCATTTTGATTTTTACTTAAATTACCACTTAAACTTGAATAATCAATTAAGGGAACTTCTTCATTAAGATCAGTATCTTGTTGTGAATGATGATCAATATTACAATTATGATGATTATAAAAGGTATCCAACTTTACTGTTGAATTGTTATTAAATTCATCATGATTATTGTTATCAATTTTATTATCATTATTAATATTTTTATTATCCTTTTTGATTCTTACTGCAATTTTCCTACCCCCAATAATCCTTTTTCTATTAATATCATCATTATTGTTAGAATAAAGATCGACTTTTTCATTTAAGGTTTTTTCATCTTTATAATTAATAATAGCACATCCACTTTTTTCAATGTATTTGATACTTATTAGATTTTTATCTTGGAATAAGTTAATTAATGACGATAAATATTTATAAGAAGATGATAAGGATGATAATTTATTTAAAAAAATCGTTGATTCAATTGGTGTTTTTAAACTTTTTGAAAAAGAGTTTAATTCAACGATTAAATTTTTATTCAACATTGGGTAAGAATGATTTATAGTTACTCGTCGTTGAGGCAGATTTCCAACCCATAGAGCAAAATCAGTTGTTAGGGGCTTTTGAGGAGGCCCTCTTGGTAAACCTATTGCAAGAAGCCTGGGGCTCACAATATTCTGTCCTTGTTTCTTATGATTATTATAAATAAACTTTAACTTATTATTGTTGGTATTGCAATTATTACCTGAAAGCATAGCGTGCGTATTCGCTTTTGTTGAATATTGGTCATAAATATGGTCGTTAGTTGCATTCCTGGATTTTCCAATCGGCCTTGGCGCATAGAACATATTAGATTCCTCCGTTGGTGCAGCTGCGGTGTAATTATTATACAATGGGGGGCAGAAAAGAAATTGGTTATTGGATCCAGGATTAAATGTAGAGCTATATCCAGGGCCATGGCCAGCTGCAGGCCTGCCAGTTACCATATACGGAGGAGGATTATAGTTAGCATGAGCAATAGGCATCGTCGGTAGCATATAAGGCATTGCAATTGATGGTTGTCTGCCATCCATAATATCAGCCGGCAATGATGAATTGTAAGAGGAAATGGGATAGCCGAAACGTGGAATTTGCATTTGGCTTGGATGCTGGGGGGCCTGGTGAGTTACAGCTGGAGCTGGAGGGAGAGAATGTATATTGTAGTACCAATTACAGCCAACCGCGGGATCTGGAATGGAGCCAACCATATATGGCATCGATGGCTCTTGCTGCCCTGAATAGATACCAAGACTATAACCAAATTGAGAGTTTCTCTTCATTGACTTATTAGATAACTTCGGCATACGTGCATTTAGGTCCTGCCCTTTAGCTTGTGCTTTAATTTTAGAAGTATAGTTAGAATTCTCTGGTCTGATAGGCATTTGACTCTGATTATAATGAAGAAAAGGAACACAGGGATCAGAATGATATAAAAATAATTGAGGCTTTTCTTGAACTGAATTTGAAGTTTGCGGCACTGAGTGCAATTCTCTTGCTCCTGAAATCGTATTAAATTTGAGCTTATTTACTTTCGCCATAGAGAAGGAGGATGTACGACTATTAAGTTTAATTGTATTATGACTACCACTTTCAGTTATACTGCTATCATCTTCGCTTTGATGATATTTCTTCTCATTTTGTTTAATATTATGAACTTCAAATTTCTTGCATTTAATATCAATTTCTGGATATTTTTCACATCCTTGTCTTGAATTCATGAAAGTTTTTTTCACTTCTTTACTGGAATTTATCTGTTGGTGATCATTATCATAAGGTTTGGGCACCATTTTTAAAATGGAGAAAAGTTTTAATGCTTATAAAATTTTTCAATTTTTAATTGTACCACTTAAAGTAGTTATTTATCTTTCTTTTCTGTGGAGAAGCAACAATACTGTAAAGTTAAATTTAGGAGCTTCTAGACGTCAAATCTTAACATAAAAACTACTTTATAGATTTAGTTAAACTTTAGTTAGCTGAAATATTGTGTTGATGGTAAAAGAAAACAGCAATTGAGGAGTTTAAATTTGATAAATGAACGGGTAAAAAGGCGAATAAAATTGTAAAAAGAAAAATGATCATACCAGGGTGTTTCTTATGCAAGAACCTTCAAACTGACACTGAAGAGATGGTAAGAAAAAATAGATTATTGATAATTAATAATTGGAAGAATAAATGTTGCTAACTGCAGCAATATATATAGAAAAATACTTATGGATATATTTTTGATAATTATAGAATATACGAGAAAATTATGAGATTATGACATTATAATTATAAATAGGTAACTTTACTTTCTCTGATTTGACCGACCGATATAAAACCAAATATAGTATCTTTAGAAGGTATACAAATTTACATTAAATCGGCACATCGATTACGACATGAGGAGATCTTCCCACAATCAACGAGAATAACCTGGAGGAGAACCCGCTTACAACTTCGAAGTTTGAAGTTTGAAATAATATGAAGTTAGAACTTTCTATTTTGAGTAGTTTGCTTTAAGTACCTTTGAATTTACTAGTAGTTTGCTTTGAATACTGC
Source organism: Alloascoidea hylecoeti (assembly GCA_001600815.1). Classification (NCBI taxonomy): domain Eukaryota; kingdom Fungi; phylum Ascomycota; class Alloascoideomycetes; order Alloascoideales; family Alloascoideaceae; genus Alloascoidea; species Alloascoidea hylecoeti. Next base: position 453,631 of record BCKZ01000017.1, on the reverse strand, counting down.
TTGTAGAAATCTGGACACATGAACCATATATACTTTCTTATTATGTTCATGAGATAATATCATGTCAGCAAGTGCTATATTAGTGCACATGCATTAGACATGCGATCGGTTTCGGTTTCGGCCTTGTTGGGGTCAAGGGCCAATACCAGGATCAAAAAGGATCCCTCGATAACGATACCGAAACTGCCAAACACCTCTCAATTAATATCGTGACTTTCACATGATATTCATTTTCACTTACTTAAAAATATTTTAATAAGCAGGTTACCCTGCCCTGTTACATAATCCGAAAACAGACCGATACCAATCCGAAACGAAGAAGTCAGAAATTTGCCCCACCGAAACCTGGTTTCGGCTTCGCATCGGGCTAAAATATAACTTGTCTAACATGCATATATTTCGTTTAAAAATGCTTATACGTCTGTTAACACCATGAACTCTAGATCTATTATAATTATAGTCTATGCAAACATTTCCTTTTAGATATTTGAATAAGTTTTATATTTCATGATCATGACATAGATAAATTCCATTTGTTTAACGCTAAAGATTGAAATATTTGATAATGAATTAATTGGGTCTTTCAATAGACAATCAAACTTAGCTTTTTTTTTAAATTATGTTATGAACTTGAAAATTGAAACTTTAAGAATTGGGCTCTGGCTATAGCATTCAATTAGAATTGCAACGGCAATCATCCGGATCTTTATTATCACAACCTTATAAAAACATCAGGATTGAGCTATAAAATTCTGTAGATTTTCATAACTAAAATCTGGTAAATACTGTGGCTTTCTAAAAAACGTTTATAAAATATATATGAATCGTTATATTTTAGTTTTTATATATAAACATTTCTTATTATAGCTAGAATGAACCTCAATCTACTTCACCGAAGTCAGTACGTATAGTATAGTTACTATGCATAGTCCTCAAAGATACTGAATTGAAAATAATGCATGGATCCAAAATATAATTATATAACTCTAATCATATTAATATTAGTTATTGCAAGTTTAAGTATGTCTTAGGGGTTTATATATATATATATATTTTAATCAAAACAAAAAGAGAGTAGTCTACATTACAAATTAAATTAATTAAAGGAAGGAAATTGGGAATGAGTTCTTCTTGTAATTGTTTAACAATTGTGCATGGTATTTCCTATTCTGACTAATCACTATAGTTTTCATCTAGCAGCATTTTCAAATCGATATTAGCTATAGTTAGAGGCTGGTCTAAATTTAAATATAATTGTCATAGTACTATTTGTAGCATATAATATTGACATTAATGCCTTCAAAAAAGGAAAGTTGTAACTTTGAATTACAAGTACATTAATATTTTAATTGATGGTATATTCATAATTGCAATTGCCTTTTTAAATACAAGTTTACCTGAATACTTATAATAAAAAAACCATTCTAGATCTTAGATACTCGTACTCGTAATCTTGAGAAATTATAATAATCTTAATTCTTCATTATAGCATTTAATAAGCATTATATCATTTATAATTATATATGTAGCTAGTATAATTAATTTTCAATTGGTTTATGCACAAATTGGCATTGCTATTGCAACTGAAATAAATTGAAACAATTATAACCTCAAGCTATTTTTTACTTAAGTTATTCATAGACTGAGAATATAATGTTCACGCTTTAATTAAACTTGGATTTTCACTATTGTATTTTTCATAATTAATTGATAAGTATATGTTATAGATTTCCAAGTTACAAAATTTCAGCACACTTGTATAAAAATTATAAACATATCAACACTGTGGCTTTAAATTTAAATTCAATAAATACAATTGCAAATATCACACACAATGAATTGCAATATTATTAATATTAACAACATTCTCTAAGCTGTATATCTCGTATCTTTTGTTGGCGAGGATACGCAAAGGAGGAGTAACAAGTTATGAATATCCATTGCAATTTTAGTTGAAAATGTTATTGAAATATTAATTGTTATATTACATCTATGTTTCCATTAATAGATTCACATAAATATATAATTAAATTAAAAAAAAGGATGCTATAATTATACCTATATCCGACTACGGGGTGAAAAGCATAACCGTATACCAGAAGAAGCCGAAGCTTAAAAGAGTAATTTCATACACCTATTCCCAGTAATTAAACATTGATATTCATTATTATGTTTCAATACATATGTAAGGCCTTATAGTTATAAGAAGAAGAGGCAAAACATGTATTAGTTGCTATAGCTAACAATTGTTAAGATTAAATGTGGTTATATGATACCAAATTTGTGGTATTTCATTCGTTTTCAGATCTTCTTCGAAATTAATTGTTTAAACGAGAATAATTGAAATCTTTTACTTGGAATAATTCATTAGAAATTTATATTTATACATGAATCCGAACGCCTATTAAGAAAAGGGTCAATTCTTTTCAAGAAAAAAAAAATTAGCATCAATAAACAACTAACCCGGGACAACATTTGTGTGTTATTAATGATATTAAAAAATAATAATAAATACCAGTTATATATACGCCTAATTTATTTAGTTCGTTAAATATTAAATTAATAGGCCATTTCATTTCAATTCAGAGAGATCTTTATAAGTATATAATTGTTTATTGGTAATATTTATACCGTTCAACACATCATTCATATGAATTTGAAAGATTTGTTAGAGTTAATGGAGAATTCCCAAATTCATTATTATTTTCTTTAAAAGAAGGTTGCATATTATAATCGAAATTTTTACCCGATAAAGCAGGTGATAAATATTGTTTGGTTGCGTCTATTGTTGTATTATTAATTGTAGAAGCTATCGATGAAGGCGAGCATGAATGGTCAATTATAGATGCCGATGATGATGAGGATCTTGGATTTGGATTTAAAATGTCATTATTTATATGTGTATTTGTATTTATATTCTGATTATGGTAATCAATATTTGAAGATAATGTTTCATTATTGCTTGATATTGATTCTTCTTCTTTCTTTTCATTTTTTAAAAATATATCAACAATTGACATTCTATCAATATAATATTTTTGTAATACTTCACCATCTAAAAAATCTGAATAAACTGGCTCTTCAATTTCATTTAAAGGTTTATCACCTTTTGGTAAATAATAATAATCTCCTTCTTCTTTCAATAAAATATCCAAATTTATATTTTTGAATGATTTAATCATAATCTCATTAATATTAATCATTTGTCTTCTTGATTTAAATTTTAATTTCTCAAAATCATTTAAACTATGTAGTTTAAAAGGATTAAAATTTGTAAATATTATATTCAAATTTTGTAATCTTTTTGTAAAATATAAGAATAATTTTAAAGGATAATCAATAAATTTTATATATTCTTGAATTTGAATATAAGTATCAGCAGGATTCACATTATTATTAAAATTATAAGAATCATTTAAAAAATCTTGATAATTTACTGAAATAACTCCAATTGGTCCAACAAACCCAACCTGATATAAATATCGAACTTCTGGGAAAATAGCATCTAATCCCTTTGTAATAGTATGATAAAACATATATAATACACGTTCTTGTAATGAAAATTTCATACCTTTAGCATCCAGATTATTTGCGCGTGATGGAATTATGGTTATCCATTTATTTAAATATCGATATAATGCTGATGGTGAATAAATTGTAATTCTATCATCATGTCTTGTAGTTGTTTTAAAAAACGAATTAATCTCCTTCAAAAAATCTAATAATTCATGATATAGTGAAATTAATGTCTGGTCATTACCCGATACTAAAAAATCATAAGTATTTTTTAATTCTTCAATGACTTCTTGTATGAAAAAAGGCTCATAACCTGGGAAATAAATCGATTTAAAGGTTTGTAATAACGATTCAGAAACACATTTTGATGTTGTTGTACCTTTGGATTCGACAGATTCAACCTGTTGTAAAATCGCCGTCATTCCTTTTGCAAATGTTATATAAGTCTCTGGATTTGAACCTGGTTGTGACAAAATATCCCATGATAGTAACAAACTGGCTGCTAAATAGGCATCACCACAGCTTACACTATCAATCAAATCGAATGATAATCCTTTTCTCATACTTTCTAATGCTAATGCTCTTTCGTTACCTGAATCCTCTAATAATGTATCATCATTGGTTTTAATTGATAAGTATGTGATCGATAAAGATAGTATCGAATGAAAAAGCTGTGGACAAGTAAAAGCCTGTTTGAAATTTCTTCCCATCCAGCCTTCATAAGTGGCTCTCATGGAATCTGAATCAAATCCTGTCTGAACGACCTTTATACGTTGGTCTATAAGGTTTGAGTCTTGAAAATCAACCTCTGGCATTTCCATGGGTGGGATAACTATAGGGTCAAATATTTGCATATTTCGATTACCAGGTCCACATAGAAATTTGTCGTCATCGTCATAATCATCATCTTCTTCTTCCTCTTCTCGAGATTGGTCATTATGGTCGACTGGAACAGGTTGCAATTGAGTCATCTGCTGGGGTATATTATGTGTAGAGTCTAATTGCTTTGTTTCATTGTTCTGTATCTGTTCTATATATTGTGGAACATCTACTGATGTATTCAAAGAACTTGAAGGAAGTGGGTGTATATTTTGGGGTACAAAATATTGATTTTCATATTCAGTGTTAGTAAGTGGAGGTTGAGGAATTATACCCAAGTTGTTTTGATTCTGATATGCAGAGTTAACCGGGATTAGTGGTTGAATACCGGAATCATAAACCATACCATTTGAAGGCATATATGAACCCTCTGGACCCACCATATTCTGATCAGGGGGATAATAACCATTTGAAGGAATAAACATTGGGATCTCAATTTCAACATCATTAAGATAAGAACAATGGGACTATTTTTAAAAAAAGTTAGTACTAATTATAAGCATTTAACCGATAATAAAACATACATTCGATTTGACACAATTTTGACAACTTATCTTATTCTCATCACATTTTATTCTTCTCTTTTTACAATTTTTGCATCCTATAATCATAAAAACATTAGTATTAGTTTATTTTCAGAACTACTTTCAGGATTTTAAAAAAAAAAAGAATTGTTTCATACCAGTATGTGAATTTTTATGTCTCCTTCGCTGCCGTCGTTGTTTATCTTTTTTTTGATTATTTTGATTATTTTCATTTAAATTACCAGTACTGTAATTTATTTTTGATTTCTTCGATTTCCTGGTATTGATGTAATCTGTTGCGTCAATATTGGTAGTGAGATTAGGTGTTGTTGAGATATTCGATTGTAATTCCTCGCTGGTTGTTGAAAAGGGCGATGCGTCTGAAACAGTTCGTCCGGTACCAGGACTATTACTGTATCGATATTTCGGTTTCATTTATATATAAGTACGTTTTTTATTATGTATGGCTATGTTTATAACAAGGGACAAAAACAATTAAATGTTTTATGTTGGTTGTGTTTGTGGGAATCGTTATTTATTATTATGTTAATGTGGGATTTCGAGATTTCTTCCCTGACAGCTGTGGCAGTTTCTGGCACTGAGTTTATATTAATAGAAGATAAAAGGTATATATAATTATAATAAAGATCGTCTTTTTGCAGAAATAAACAATTTCTTGGAATAAATTTTAAAAGAGACCGACGAATAAAGAGATTTAATTTAAATTTATTTTAATTAGCTTATCGAAGCTAACTAGTTTTTATATTGTTTTTTATTATATTAATATTGTAATTATTAATGGTATATGGAACCTTATATTTGATTTCTTATTTCCTATTAAGCAACCAATCAGTCTAATCTGAAGTAGTTAATCTCGAAACATTCTTAAAGCCCTCATAGAAAACTTACATTCTCCGAAATCTCCGAACGTCAACCCCACGAATACAATGAGATTTCGATAACGGAATCAGCCACCAAATTAAGTATTTCAAAGTCTAAATTAATATTTTACCCAGAACACAGCAAAGAAAAGGAAAGTGAAAAACATATGATCAACATAGGAAGTTGTGGAGCTGATTAAGCTCAAGAAATTTGAAGATCACCTGAAGCAAAAACATTGAAAAATCCTTCTTTAAACAGCTGTCACTACTAAGGAAAAAAAAAAGGAAAGCATTAACACGTCAAACCAAAACCTAAAGATATCCAATGCCAAGGTTTAAAATTTCGGAATATTCAAATCTGTCTTACACACATTATGGGGAAAAAAGACAGGTACCTTACTACCTTCTATGATGAAATATTTCCTACGCACCATGAGACTAAGCCCATATCGGTTATCCCACAAGAATCATTACAAAATTGCGGTCCGTTAAAAAAAAAAAAAAAAAGAAAACCAAGGCTGTAACATCAAGCTAGGCTTCGACGCAGACAATTTACTCAAAAAAAGGCTTCCAGCCTTACTCAATTGATGCTTCCGTGATTCAAATTTAGTGAAATCGACTACGGGTATTGAAAACTTAACAATAATCAGGAAAAATCCGTGGCTAAGCATAAGCATATATCTCACTAATTTGGATTTTTTATTTTTCTTAGCTTCTCTTGAAAACTCTAATCAGTATCAGCTAGACAAACTAAATCTAGATCAAATTATAACTCATAATTGAATATGCGCAATTCATCATCTCCAACTATATTTTTATTGATTGTTATAATTGTATAACTCATAAGGAACTAAATAATTCCCGGGTCTCCGCTGTATAACATAACTTGTAACATATTGATAAGATTATAATTACGGATTTTAAATTAGTAACAATTCCAATTGGCTATTAAATTAGAATGGAAGTTTATATAATATTGATGGAATATTAATGGTTTATATTAATTATATATGTCATAATCATTGAAACTACAACGGCTTACGTACTGGTATCGATTGGTACAAATTAAAACACGCTCTCAGAAATGAAATTGTTTTCACCCCCCCATTTCGTTATATTGTATAACAATTCTCGGAACATGCATATCCAGATAAACCTCGGCGAAAAATGGATTAACTATATTCGTACCGGTTATTATAATGAGTATATGGCTGTCCAGTAGCATGTCAGAAAGCAAATGATGAATGAATATTGTTTTTAATTAACTTTACAGGGTGTCTGTGGTATTCAAACATTTTATACAAATGAATGAAAATAGGCGGAAACACTGTACCTTAACTAAATAAATCCATTGAAATAATGTATGCTATACGATCGATTTCGTTAGAATTCGATGTTCATGATTGAGAATCTTTATAGATTAGCTATATAGCGTTGTATTAAGGGCTAACTAACGTTGTTTACAGATTGGTAAATATTTATTATTTAATCAATAATCATCAATTATAATTAAAGGAGTGCATACATGGGTTTATATAACGTTTTCAGACATTTGAACGTAATATTATAACAACAACAATATCAAGGATAAACAAACGTTAACTCTCCCCTCCATAATTACAGTATTAATGTATAAACTTTATACATTTGTTGTATCAAATTTATGAATTAACCCTTAATGAATTATTAAACCAGAAATACAAAGCAATTACTTTATAATTTTATTAATATGATGATAACATTCAAGTCGAATTATAACATTAAATTTATAATTTATAAGATTATAAATTAATTAATTGCTCTCAAAACCGTATACAGAATATTATAAGGTATATTAATAATTATTAATATTACAAACGTTAACGTTTTTCAATCGAAAGCTTAAGATGAAAAAGTTGTAAAGATATGATGAGAGCCGCAATTTAATTATTCTTTTGGACTGTTCAGATATCGATTACTTAGTATCAATTAACTAAATATTAAGAGTGAAAAAACATGCCACCTTGATCATGAAGCTTAGTAAAGAGCTAGTACTGTCTATTTAATAAACGATTTCGAATGATTTATGAGATTAATATTATTCATTTAATTTTTAAAAGGAGCTTTAAATTTACGTCTGTTATACCTGCAGCTATAGTTCTAGATCTACTCATTAGATAAAGCAGAGTACTCCTTATATCTATTTAATTATAGCTTTAAGGAATTAGTCAAGGTATCAGTTGAGATATCTATTGAAGTATTCTCAACGAATAGTTGTGTCTCGGATCTGGAAGATAAACCTAACCCATAATATTAACATGAGAATTAGATAATCGCTAAAAAAGGAAACTATCTTTTTACCTGTAATGCAATTTAATATACGATATAATTATAATTAATACTAGCTATTTTTGACTTTAATTTAACTTGGGCTATGTGAATAAAAACATTCTATTGAATGTCAAAAATATATTTAAAATATAAATAGATAAATATATAAGATGATATGCAAAAATAATAAAAACTATGTATATTGTATTATATTAATATTATTATAAAACCCATATAATTTCATTTAATTTGATATTAGAAAAAGGATATAGAAAAAAAAAACAAAAATCATATCATAATTAAGAGTACAGTTGTAAAGGAAGGAATAATCATCATGATCATGATACATAGAATCAACAATAGTAGCAAGTAACCAAGGAGAGTGTGAACACATTTGTAAATATTTGAATTTATAAGAAAAACAACGCAAGTCCAAAGACAAATTAGAAAAAGGCAAAAAAAACGTGAAAAAGAACCCCTATCTTTGGAAATGAGGTGTAGGGATCATGAAAAACATCAATAGGATTATTTTTGCTTCTTTCTTCCGAAGAAACTTCTCTTCTTCTTCTTCTTTTCATCAGCCGAGTTAATGGGAGGCGCTTGATAAACAGGGGCGGTGAATGTAGTTGATGGATTAGAACGGACATGATTTGTACTTCCATAAGGGTTATCGAACCCAGCGATAAACCCATTCCTTGGTTGAAAGCCGTACTTATTAGTTTCTAATAGATCCCTGTAGCCTAGATCTCCACTGATCGCATATTCAAATTTTCTAATTGTGTCCAAGGGTCTTTCATTTCTACTTCTTGTTGGGTTACTTATATCGGGTTCTGCGATTGTATCACCAAAAACATCAGCAATTTGATTATTTAAAACATATTGACCGATCGAAACTTGCTTTGATTCTGCCTGGTTTTGTTCGAAGGGTTGGGCTTCATTCATGGCTGATAAAACGGGATCATGAACATCTCCTGATCTAGTTTTGAAATGCTTTTGGTCTTCCTTTGTTAATTTGATTTTATTCATTGGAATATTACTACCATTAGTTGAATTTCGCTTTTTGCGAGATACACTTCTTAGCATTCCCATTTTTATATCAAATTATTTTTGGCTTATTAAAAAAATGATTGTAGTGAAAATATAAATTATTTTAAAGAATGAAGAAAAGGGAGAAGATGGGAAAAAAACGAGGACATAAAGATTTATATAATAAAAACATTTTGCATCGAGAAACCTGGTAAAACCCAGACACTCTACTTTAAAGTTATGTGGCTTGGCTTATTGTTTCAATTGAATATTTTGGTCACACACAAGTAAACAAATTTGGCATAAAGTTACAAAAGTTGGCATAAGGTTACATTATAGAATTACGTCAAGCACAATGTATATGTACAAAAACATAAAGGAAAAAATATATTTAAAAAAGAATATAAATATATCAAAAACTAGAATCCTAATTCTCCATAATCATATCTTGAAGCATCACTTCTTTGTTTTTTCTGGACTCTGAAGTAAACAACTGCAACGTAAAATCCAAATAGTACTGCAATTATAAGTATAAATTTGAAAAAAAACCATAACCAGCCACCTCCTTCATTATCATACTTTTTGTTGTATAATCTAGCTTGTTGTTTTTTCTTTTCACGTAGAGCGTTTCTATTTTGCCTTTTTGTATTTTCTTGGTTATTATTTTGATTACTGGTTTGATCTTCATCTTCATCTGGTAACCAAGATTCAATATTTTCCGATGATTCAATCGGTTTACCTTCTTGATTGTACAAAAAATAAGAATTTAGCTTAATAATATCAACGTTTTCACTTAATTCACCTGTTTCAGCAGATAATCCGAGGTAACGGATAACCGGTAATTGAATATCATTTAAAGTGAAACAATTCTTATAACCTTGACCAGGTTTATATTTTATAGCAACAGATAAAAAGCCATCTTTTATATAAGTTATTTTAAGATGAGCATTTTCATGGGAATTATATAAACCTCTTGCAGAGCAACCGCCTAATTCATTAGTTTTCCCATCTTGCCATTTATCGTATTTAGTCTGTCCATCTCCTAACATTGCCATTATATAAGGGAAAGTAGTACCAGCTTTACCGTTACGATAGGTATCAACGAAAATGCCAAGACCTTTGAAGTTGTCCTCCAAACCGAAAACATGGCCACGTTTTTGTCTATTTTCAGTCAACCAAAGTGCCATGCCGTCTCCATATAAACTTGTTGGTTTCCCACTTATTTTGAACTCCAAATCAATTACAAAACTGGATGCCGTGAAAGGTAATCTTGAATAAATGAACCCGCTTTGAGCAGCACGGTCTGCTGTTAATCTTAAATGTTTGCCATTTACCGCCATTGTATCACCTCCAAAGTCGAACCATTTATTGATTAATTGATCATTGGTATATGGCGTTTCTAAAGAGTGAGTCATTATCGAGACCTGTCTAACAGGTTCACCCGCGTCAGCAGGAGGTGTGGATCTTGTATATGTATTACCATTTTCATCAATGGTTCTGTAAGTTGAAGGGGCCGACTCCGAAGAAGACCTTCTATAACCGATGAAAATGAAAAAAAGAACAATACAGGAAATCACACCCTGAAGCCTCCTATTTCGTCTTATATTATACAAAAAGGTCTCCAACATCCTTTTGTTGTAAAAAAAATTTCGGTGAAGATGAAACTTTAGGAAAAGAAAATTATTTATTTTGATGAGTTGGCGTTTTCATTTAGTACCTAATATTTCTATTGCTATTTTTAGGCGGTAAAACAAAGACACCTCTTTTTAGCTTCTTTACCTACCACCTTCGCCAGTAAATTTGTAAACATTAATACACTAGAAAATATATAAACATAAATCTTAAGAGATGACAAAATTCAGTTCTCCAACACCACGCACCGTCTTCGTCCGTCACGGAGAAACTGAGTGGTCTAAAACCGGTCAATTCACTTCCCACACCGATCTCCCATTAACCCCAAATGGCCGCAATCATATGATTCGCGTAGGCTCGAAATTAATCGGCGACGACCCAAACATTAATTTAATCAGCCCGAGCTCCTTAACCCATGTTTTCGTATCTCCGAGATTGCGCGCAACGCAAACGGTTGAATTATTATTGGAGAAATATTCACACTTGGTTGAAAATGGGAATATTAAGGTTATAGTCGATGATGATTTAAAAGAATGGGAGTACGGAAAATACGAAGGAAAGCTGACCTCGGAAATCAGAGCAATGAGGAAATCAAAAGGATTGGACAAAGACAATGAGTGGTCCATTTGGAGAGATGGTTGTGAAAGTGGTGAAGACTTTCAGCAAGTCACCGAGAGGTTAGATAGGGTGGTCAAAAGAATCCAAAATATTCAAAGGTTAGCTATTGATGAGGATATTCCTTGTGATGTTTTGGTCGTTGCACATGGTCATATTTTAAGATGTTTTACAAGACGTTGGACGAAACGATCAATTAACAAAAATCCCAATTTCTTATTGGATACTGGTGGTGTTGGTGTTTTAAGTTATGAGCATCATAATGTTGAGGAACCAGCGATGGTTTTACAAGGAGCTTTTTATGTCCCAAAAGAATTATAAATTCAAATGTTTATGAATATCAAACATAACGACATTAATAGAATTAGAAATAGAATATAGAATAATATGATATTCTAAAAATACTTTAAATACACATCAATATGGGTCTATTTCATAGAAAAAATGTGACCTGTAAAACTTAATCTTATTTTAACCAACCACTATCCACCGTATCCAGCTAGTGCAAGGCTGCAAACCACCATTTCAACCCCCTCAATTTAAAGAATTTAAAGGGGAAAAGGGACAACCGCGTTTGAAATTACACTGAGCCACTTTTTTCGCATAGTTCTCAGAGATGATAAGAGGAAAAAAGATTTCTCACTTGCTCAAAAAGTAATATCTATTTGATTATTTAATTGATCAACTGCCTCGGGGATTGAAAGAACCTTTGTTATCTTAGATGATAGATCGCATAAAAATATAGAAAAGGATATCACAAGTTCTTGATTCTTTTTGCTTCTTTCTACCGAGTGGATATTTTCATGAAGCTTCTTAGGGGCTTTACTTAATCGAGTCAAAATCAGATAAATTTCAAAAGGATAACTTTGCTGGTGTATAACTTAGAGGAGCAAAAAATTGGTCTTAAGTAAAAGAAATATCACATCTTATTTTTGATATAACAATACAGTTGCCAGTTGTCCTTGCAATTAACCAGATACAGGATAAGAAAACCATCCCGGATAAGAATAGAAAAGGTCCAAAAGGTGAATTACAACTTGATAAACTCATAAATGGAAAAAATCTTGCGGTTAATCAGAGTTTGCTTAATGACAAGGGAAAAAAAGATGAGGCAACTAAAGACCCAAGTTATGGAGGACATGATTAAGAAGAAATTAACTCAATTTTCAGATGACAACCTGAATGATTTTACTGAGGCTAATTTGCAGCCACCAATTTTTGAGTCACAACTAATACATCAAATAAAATCAACCGTAATACCAGCTAATTTTAATTACTACCAAGGTTAATTTCATTTGATGTATTAGTTGTGACTCGAAAATTGGTGGCTGCAATTCATAATCTTTTAGCCGTTGACGGCAGATTAGCCTCAATAACATACTGATCAGTGATCTATCTGAAAATATAAAAACGTCTTTGACAAGGAGCTTCACTGGCTTAACGAAAATCGTTAGAATCGCTCCTTGTATTACAGAAGATTAAATAAAAGAAATGATTGAAGAAATGAAAACATTTTCGAAGCCAAAAAAAGAAGGTATAAGTTATAGTAAAGTCCCAGAAGTTATTGAATTCTTGCTATCCAAGAACTCATTATTACTCTTTAATTCTTTATTAATTTCACTTGATAATTCTTATAATTATTTAATAGAAAAATACCATCTATTTATATTCTTTTAATCTATTAATTAGCAATATGAAAACTTCTTTTCGGTATGCGTTTAGGTATTTAGGTTTCTATATTCATATTTCACGTTACATTTCTCCAATATACTACCACTCAACTCTTTATAAAATGTACATAAGGTTTATTTTTTTGAATTTTATTTCACATTTGGAGATTTGTTTTCGGAAACTGCGTATTTTTTTTCTCTTTTCGGTTTGCACCTATCTATCACCTTAAGATATACGCTTTTTTCCCCTCAAAATCCTTCTAGATACCTTACACTTACAACCCATAATTATTTTACATGTATAGGCCTACAATCCTCGCGACTCAATATTAGTATTAATAGATCAATGTTAATTTATATAAATCTGTATAGCGTAAAGTATTAAGATCAAGGTATATCAATGACTGAGTGCACTGCATTCAAAATGCAATTGCAATCGTGAACATTCTGTAACTTTATAATTAGATCAACAGATTATTCAATCATCATGCCCTTTTCGGGCTGCTTCGAGACATTCTTCCTCATAACCTGGGATTTTGATATAATGAACTCCTTTATTTTTTAATTTTTGTAATCCGATATTATTCTTAATAAAAGTATCTGGTTCAACAACACCCACAAAACATGCAATTATATCAGTTTCTAAAATCCTATCTGTACAAGGCAAATTTCCACTTAATCTTTCTGAACAAGGTTCCATAGTTGTATAGATTACAGTACCTGGTGGTACTTTTCTGTCTCCAGTTTTCTTGAAATATTTTTCTAATGCGCATTGTTCAGCGTGAGTATTACCTGGTAATTCGCGAGAATATCCGGTTGATAAGATATTCCCATTATGAACTAATACAGCACCAACTGAAAATGCGGTTTTTGTTGGTCCACATTTTTTAGCTTGTTCTAAAGCTAATTCCATAAATTTTCTATCACCTTCAAATGCCGGCATTTGGTGTCGTTTAGGAGAGATGATTATCTAATTTCTAATTCTGTGCCTAGTACCTATTACATATGTAAGCCTATAAAGTTTTATGCAAAGTTCACAGACGAACGGTTGTTAATACTTATTAGTATATAAGAAATCACCCCCACACATTGGCACACATCCGTTTTTCTCCACCTTCAAGCCTCGATATTTTTTAAAAATTTTGATAAAGCTTGCAGTCCTCTCATCTCAATATTTCTTATATCCAATTTTAATATACAGTTTAAGGGGGAATTTCAGAGAAATTCACTCTTTAATTTAATATATTTTGGTGGCATTTAACAACCCCGGATGAATAGATGAAGAACTTCCGGAGTTTTGGTCTGGGTAAGAAATCCCGTATGTCTCATTCAAATATCGGCTTAAGTTAACGTTTTTATAACATTTAAGCAAACTTGGTGTTCACTTCGACGCCAACTCATTTGATCCATTTATATCTCTACTATTATCATTAGGTAGAGGTCTTTTAAATTGTCATTCATGGTCATGAGTGAAAAAAATTGGCGGTTAATTTAACTCGCCCCGTAGATAAATTTGTATATCATCAAGAATATTTCGCTCTACTATGCAAAGGTGGTACTGTAACCAAATGTGTTCACAATATGAATTTTTTAAGAACTACATAGTACTGCACGAATTATCTTTGTGACTCGCAGCGATTGTTTGGCAGAAATAAGCAAGTTAAATCTGTTGAGGATTATACTTGTATGTAACAATACCAATTTCTTTTACTCTAATGGGACAAATGCTTTCTATTCTATTTTCACATTTCCAAGAAGGATGTATGGCAATGTATGCTCTTACAGTTCCCATTTTCTCAGTAGCCGAATGGGGGAGTGGGGGTGCACGTCACTCAAAAGGAGTTTGTTAATAGTTGTTATGCCTGTTATAACGCTGACGCAATAGGCGATCCAGTTCCGCAAAGTGGCAATTTCCAACTCCTAGTTTTTCCGGATTGGTCACATATGACTAAGGAACAAGAAGATGGTTACGTAAGAGATCATTTATGCGATGTCCTTATTCAATTACCACAAGGAAACCTAGATTGCATAAAAGAGACACCACCAGATCCATTTCAGATTTCATATTTGACTTTATACTTATTGCAACAATAAGACTAGAACAGCACGTTACGTTTCACTAATACATTACAATAATAGTACTAATGCTTCCTATTATTTCTCGGACGTTACTACAAACATATAAAACTCAGGCTCCTGTCCTTGCACCGGCTTTATTGTGTTCTCTTCAGAGGTCTTTCTCATATAGAAATCCGAATACAACAAATCTACGAACTAGAAGATTATTTGCTTCAATGGCTGAAAATATTCCAAAAACTCAAAAGGCAGTTATCTTTGAGACCAATGGTGGTCCATTGGAATATAAAAATATCCCAGTTCCAACACCTGCCGCTGATGAGATTTTAATTCATGTTAAGTACTCCGGTGTTTGCCATACTGATTTACACGCATGGAAAGGTGATTGGCCTTTAGCAACTAAATTACCTTTAGTTGGTGGTCATGAAGGTGCCGGTGTCGTTGTCGGAATGGGTGCAAATGTTAAAAAYTGGAAGATTGGYGATTATGCTGGCATTAAATGGTTAAATGGTTCCTGTTTATCYTGTGAATACTGCGAAAAGTCCAACGAGTCCAATTGTCCTGATGCCGTGTTGAGTGGATATACACATGATGGTTCTTTCCAACAATATGCTACAGCCAATGCTATTCATGCATCTAAATTGCCCAAGAATGTCAATCTTGCAGAGATTGCACCAGTTCTTTGTGCCGGTATTACTGTCTACAAGGCATTGAAGACAGCTGGTTTAAGTGCAGGTGAATGGGTTGCCATTTCCGGTGCTGGTGGTGGTTTAGGTTCCCTTGCCATTCAATACGCTAAAGCAATGGGTTACAGAGTTTTAGCTATTGATGGTGGTGCAGAAAAGGGAGAATTCTGTAAATCCCTTGGAGCTGAATATTACGTTGACTTTACAAAGACCAAGGATACAGTTTCTGAGATTATAAAGGCTACTAATGGTGGTCCACATGGTGTTATTAACGTTTCAGTTTCTGAAGCAGCTATTAACAGCTCGTGTGAATATGTTCGACCAACAGGTTCGGTTGTCTTAGTTGGTATGCCAGCAGGTGCTAAAGTTACTTCCCCAGTTTTTTCACATGTTGTTAAATCAATTTCAATTAAGGGATCATATGTTGGTAACAGAGCCGATTCCGCTGAAGCTATTGATTTCTTTAGTCGAGGCTTAATTAAATGTCCAATTAAGGTTGTTGGATTATCTGAATTACCAAAGATTTACGAATTGATGGAAGCTGGTCAAATTATTGGTAGATATGTTGTTGATACCGATAAATAAGGATGATGGTCATAACGATAAACAGATAGTATAATGAATGAATAATTGAAAAGGTTTTCATTGTGGTTGAACTTTCAATGAAGAGCCTTAAAAATGTAAGCTTTTTTTAATTTTTTTAATTTTTTTTTAAGTTTTTTGAAGTTCTTTTTAAGTTTTGTATTCAGCTTTTATAATTTTTTTAGTAAGTTATGCTGTCTGAATAATAATGAATGAAAATAATGTAATTAATTTAGGTTTCTATCAATTGTAGAGTTTTATAATTCAATTAATACAGCCAACTTAATAGGATTAGTATAGATTCTATAGACTATAAAACTATATAAATTATTTGCTCCAACATGCATTGAAGTTGGAGTCATAATTAAATTCAAATGGATCGTGTCTTTTTTTTATTATTAACGAAAGCTATGTTTAGCACTGGCCCAAATAAATTGATATTCCGTTTCTTTTACACATAGGTACTGATTTCTAAATCTCCTCCTATAGGTACAGCCAATGCTTTTTAAAAAATATAATGGCTTTGCCCATCCTAAAAATTCTATTAAACTACTAGATAAATCTAAGAAGATACGGGAGTAAAATTACCAATAAGTTGAACTTTGGTGGTGTTTCTGCAGTATTGTGGTACAAGCACAAAATGCGCGTATATTAGCACCATAAGAAAACATAATAACTCACATAATTAAGCTTTTAATAAAAGGTTATAATACAGCAGCTAAAAGAATAATCAGTTCATGGTGGCTATGACATAATAGTAATGATTGTAGTTGATGATCTCGAGTGTGATTATGATCATAAAGAATATGTGATTAAATCAGATTTTGACGGGATCAATTCCAACCGAAAWTTTTCATTTTCAACTGGGAAGCTGCAGCTGTCTAGCAGGAAGAACAAGAACCACATTTGCAATCCTTTGGACAAGAGCAATCTTTAGGATCTTTACAAGTTCCAACACAAGGAGGTTGAGTTTCAGCTGACTTAGAGCATGAGGAGCAAGCATTGCAAGTACAATCGTTTTGGCAAGTGCAAGTTTCTGGACTAGTGCAAGACCCGACACAAGGAGAAACCATTATTAATTATTAATAAGAATAAAGATGTAGATAGTTATAAAAGTTTATTGAGAAGCTTCAATTGGATATAATCCGAATGATATATGAATTGATGAGAATTTAATGGTGTGTTATAAGGGGGAATTGACAAGTATTTATATTTTTCTCATTCTATAGTTAAAATATAAAACTACTAATTCTGCATTAATGCCTACATAGCCATTTTAGGAAATCGAGGAGTGTTTTCCTTTATAAGCAGC
Organism: Alloascoidea hylecoeti; assembly: GCA_001600815.1. Taxonomy (NCBI): domain Eukaryota; kingdom Fungi; phylum Ascomycota; class Alloascoideomycetes; order Alloascoideales; family Alloascoideaceae; genus Alloascoidea; species Alloascoidea hylecoeti. The sequence goes on along the minus strand of BCKZ01000017.1, from coordinate 435,922 downwards.
CTGAAAGTTTATTCTTAAGCAACACTATTGCAGAAGTTGCATGTTCTACTGTTTTCTAAGTAAATAAAATTAAATATATACTAAATATATATTAATCATACTACTAAATTTAAAGATAGCTATAGAGTCTAGACTATAGTTGAATTAATTGATATATAGAAACATGTATTTAAATTTATTAAACAGCACAATCACATTACATTATTCAAAGCTATGCTTGCATATAATTTTAATTTTCTAATCATAGTGCTAATATCCGAACTTTCAGACTTTTGTCTTTGCTCCCAATTGGCTGTGAAATGTAATAATATATTTAATTATATTCCTGGTATCTCAGTCTAGATCCAAATCATCACAGAATTGAAAACAATCTCTACAACATGAACTATAAACTGATATTTTGGAACAAATGGTACCATAAACCTTTCATGTCAACTTAATTTAATACATTATGTGACAGCCATCAGGATTATATACCCATATGGAATTTAGAAGTGTAATATAAGGTTATACTAACGAAATTAGATATCGATCGCGATAATTATAACTGGGAGTAGGGCCAGTAGGCTTATTAATAAATATTAATGATGTTCAATTTATTATCAGTTATTTTGCCAGTAACATAGGAAAACAGATAATGAATAGTTGCAGCTTTATTAGTTACGATCTTACATCTGAATGAACTGATGCTCCCGTTATGAATAGAGCTTGATCTGCATATATTTAACTTGAAATTATGACATATAAGATAAACACTTCACTTAGAATGCAAACATGCAATCAACTTCTGCAATAGTGTTGCTTAAGAATAAACTTTCAGGCTGCTTATAAAGGAAAACACTCCTCGATTTCCTAAAATGGCTATGTAGGCATTAATGCAGAATTAGTAGTTTTATATTTTAACTATAGAATGAGAAAAATATAAATACTTGTCAATTCCCCCTTATAACACACCATTAAATTCTCATCAATTCATATATCATTCGGATTATATCCAATTGAAGCTTCTCAATAAACTTTTATAACTATCTACATCTTTATTCTTATTAATAATTAATAATGGTTTCTCCTTGTGTCGGGTCTTGCACTAGTCCAGAAACTTGCACTTGCCAAAACGATTGTACTTGCAATGCTTGCTCCTCATGCTCTAAGTCAGCTGAAACTCAACCTCCTTGTGTTGGAACTTGTAAAGATCCTAAAGATTGCTCTTGTCCAAAGGATTGCAAATGTGGTTCTTGTTCTTCCTGCTAGACAGCTGCAGCTTCCCAGTTGAAAATGAAAAWTTTCGGTTGGAATTGATCCCGTCAAAATCTGATTTAATCACATATTCTTTATGATCATAATCACACTCGAGATCATCAACTACAATCATTACTATTATGTCATAGCCACCATGAACTGATAATTCTAAGGTCCACTTTAGTTTTCTATACTTATTATTGATTGGAGCATATGTCATTTTTTTATTGACACTTTTTATATATATTCAAATTTAAGTTTTTATATATCTTTAATTTATATTTCTATATGTTACTTTGTAATAAAAGCGTGATTCTAGCTGAAATATTATGTTACCATATCTAAAAGTTTAAGTGGGTTCATTTTATATAAGTAATAATTATGACAGTACGAATAGTCGTATACGATTGACTTCATAAACCGAACGATCATGCGTCAATATTGATGTTTGGAGATTTCCGCTTCAATCTTGTTTCGCCCCGTATCCAGTGAAAATGTCAATACTGAAACCGAGCATATATGTTTCTGATTCTTCAGGATTTCTAACGCTATTTTTGAGAATAATTAGTGAAAGGTTTGGGTATTAATTAAGTTAACTCTATGCAATTCTACTTGAATGAATATTTATACACATTTCTTTAATTTAGTGATGGCAGTGAAACTTAATTAGCAGTCCATACGAAAATGATTAGTGTACCGAGAGGAGTTAATTAGCTATTACCAACTCTTACTCTTTAGCTAATTAGCTCGCTCACTGAACACTAATCATTTTCGGATGGATTGCTAATTAAGTTCCACTGCCATCACTAATTTAAAGAAATGTGTATAAATATTCATTCAAGTAGAATTGCATAGAGTTACCTTAATTAATACCTAAACCTTTAACTAATTATTTTCGAAAATAGCACTATCAATAGTGGAAAAACTGTATCAATGAGATCTTGGAGTAAAATAGTTTATCCGGGTCATTCTGAATCCCAGGCCATGCAGGTAGAATAGAAGTAGGGCATTTCCAGATGCATTTGCAATATTATTAGTCTGTTCTCACTAAGGATTCACTTATTCTTACTAACTAAGAAATTTTTTCTTTCTCTTTTTGAGCCCGTGGGCCCGAGATTTTGGATGTATATATCCGTGATATATAGCCAAACCCCCCTACCAATGCTACAATACTACGAAATAAATATTAGGTATACCGATTGATTTTGATAAAGAAAATKGGTATATTTAATAGTAGGTGTTGTGGTAATTTTGGTGGGAATCTAGTTTACGTATGGTGGTGGAGTGGTATTTAGAAGAGATGGAGAGAAAAAGAAAGAAAATTACAGTAATAGATAAATGAACTGTGTGATATAAAAGATGGAGTTCTGCAATAAATAATAACACCTAGGGCTTGCAAAAGTGATCACCAATCTTAAGAGTTGCGATTGGATTCTGCTACTACGTTGTAATCATAGATTTAAACATGCTCGGAAATTGCAATACCATTATATCATCGCAATGATCATACACTATACGACTCCGGGATTTTAGATACCGGAATTGGTTAAGATTTTAAAACACAATTTAAGCTTGTTTATATTTGCGATCTGTGTCGCACTAGAATTCCGATGATAACGATTATAGCGATTACAGCTGTGAAGCGTTAGCAAAATTATATCATTAAATGTAACTAATTGATCGCTTTTTATTATCTATACGCCTATAGGAATTTATAGATACCTTATAATTATGTTTTCCCCTAACGCTATACCTATCCATGAACTATGCCACACTCAACATTATAAATATGTAGCTAGATAGACTGTAATTAATAGTTCCACATATAGGTATAGTATGATAAAATAGGATCATTGGAAAATACATAAGTAGCCTCCGAATTTTAAATGCATATCAGAGACTAAGATTTCGCGCTGGAGAAAGTCTGATGAATATTTTGCATATAGAATTCTCACGAAAATTCAGAAATCTTCAACTATATTTTTTTATATAATTAAAAAAAGTGCATGAGCATTTTATACCTGAATCACTTCAAAATTTCAAATCCCGTTGAAAGAACGCCACAAAGAAAATCATTGGCCATGAGTGGCATTTAGTGCTATTGCAATAATAATTAGTCAAGTCCCGTTTGATTTATTTTTCATGATATCATAATTGCAATACTTGTACGTGTACATGTGTCTGTAGTTTATATGATATTTCGGTGAAGAGCTGATCAATCTCGCAACCAATAATTATTATATCTGACGGTTAATCCTTGAAATTCACACTCGTACGCGAACTTATAGAAAACAGGGACCATTATTTATAGCCGCTTCAAATTCTTACCTGCCCATCAAATGCAAATTTGATAAGTTATACATATTTATTAGTTGTTCAAATAATATTCATTCCAGTATATGTAAGTCTAGTGGGGTCAAAATTTCTTCCTTCAAAAAGATACTTAGAAAGGAATCTAGTGGAAGATTTTCCCACCAGCCCCTCATTCAAGCATATTTCAAGTTCCTATTTATTCCTTTATTATGCAACTGCTCCTAACCCATAGATATATGCGTCTTATATCCCTACCACAATATATCTACATGCATACGAAATAATCAGTTAGAACATTTAAATTTCCACAATATTCAATATATCATAATGAAGTCTCCCTCATCCATAGATTAGATTAATGATGTTACCGAATATAGGATATATCTAGATTTGGTGGGAAAGGTTTTACGAATTCAATTCATTGTCTCTGAAAAATATATGTAACTGAACATACAAACTTAGATAGTTAAAAAAACCTTAAGTTTCTGGTATATATTGTTAAATATTATGTTGGATATTCTATATATTACACTCTTAGAACAATTCACTAATGAGTCGATTGGCTTTTTGGCGCAACTTGGAGAACAGGCATTTTGAACTTTAATACATTATAATGTATTCTATATGTTGTTGATAATCATGATTAACATAATAAACTCTACCAGAATTTAGTACGAATCTATGATATCTGGGGACAGAATCCCTTAATTTCATAAACTGCTACTTCCAATATATAACTCAAGTTATAGAAAATACATTCAATAGTAAATCTTATTTAAAGATTTAACTTAAATTTTACAATTAAACTCTTAATTTTCAAATAGCAATAAATATTTATTCTCTAGTTATATAATAAGTTAAAAACATTTGTATCATTCTTTCATCACCACATTTATCATAAGGTGGGAAACGTACATCATAAACAGTTTATTTATCAGTATCAACAACATATCTACCAATAATTTGACCAGCTTCCATCAATTCGTAAATCTTTGGTAATTCAGATAATCCAACAACCTTAATTGCACACTTGATTAAACCACGGCTAAAGAAATCAATAGCTTCAGCGGAATCGGCTCTGTTACCAACATATGATCCCTTAATTGAAATTGATTTAACAACATGTGAAAAAACTGGGGAAGTAACTTTAGCACCTGCTGGCATACCAACTAAGACAACCGAACCTGTTGGTCGAACATATTCACACGAGCTGTTAATAGCTGCTTCAGAAACTGAAACGTTAATAACACCATGTGGACCACCATTAGTAGCCTTTATAATCTCAGAAACTGTATCCTTGGTCTTTGTAAAGTCAACGTAATATTCAGCTCCAAGGGATTTACAGAATTCTCCCTTTTCTGCACCACCATCAATAGCTAAAACTCTGTAACCCATTGCTTTAGCGTATTGAATGGCAAGGGAACCTAAACCACCACCAGCACCGGAAATGGCAACCCATTCACCTGCACTTAAACCAGCTGTCTTCAATGCCTTGTAGACAGTAATACCGGCACAAAGAACTGGTGCAATCTCTGCAAGATTGACATTCTTGGGCAATTTAGATGCATGAATAGCATTGGCTGTAGCATATTGTTGGAAAGAACCATCATGTGTATATCCACTCAACACGGCATCAGGACAATTGGACTCGTTGGACTTTTCGCAGTATTCACARGATAAACAGGAACCATTTAACCATTTAATGCCAGCATAATCRCCAATCTTCCARTTTTTAACATTTGCACCCATTCCGACAACGACACCGGCACCTTCATGACCACCAACTAAAGGTAATTTAGTTGCTAAAGGCCAATCACCTTTCCATGCGTGTAAATCAGTATGGCAAACACCGGAGTACTTAACATGAATTAAAATCTCATCAGCGGCAGGTGTTGGAACTGGGATATTTTTATATTCCAATGGACCACCATTGGTTTCAAAGATAACTGCCTTTTGGGTTTCTGGAACGTCAAATTCAGACATAGAGGATAATTCTTTCAATTGGTAAATAGTAAAAAGTTAATCTTTTCGAATGAAGGATGAAAAGGAGAAATTAAGCCTTTATATAGATATTTGAATAGGATGAATTGATATTTATTATTTGATGATTGCCGATATTGAACTTACAAATGGAACTAAATAAGCTAGAACATGATGTGCCTTCATGCTATACTTGTTATTATTATTAAAATATTGTATATTATTATTACTTGTCAGTTGCATATGCATATTGTTTTATTCGTGAGGTAAACTACTTCTCTAAAAGAAAAATCCGTGACTCAAGTAATACTGCTATAGCACTGTAGTAGTGCTTCCATTTAAATCTACGCATGCATATGCATAAGAAGCCTATAAACTTTTTCCATTAATATATATATATTAGGAATTAGATAGTAGAATTATTAGGATGAAACATAATTAACAATGGCAATTAATATTATTGCTTTATATCTGCTCCTTATTAGTGCTATATAGCTATAGGAAGTATTCAATCAAGAAAGTTTTATTTATAAAGTTGTTACATTTCTAAATCATCATATGCATGCAATTGCACTGCAGTTGTTGGATGGAAGATAAACTTGAAAGATTTTATGTTCATAATTATAATTTATAATAATAGATGAACCATACATTTGCTTGAGTCATGTCTGGAATCAGGATATAAATCATAAAATGATTAGAGAATTGTTGAATATGCATTTATATCATATATGCTAAATTGCTAATATAATGTACTCTGTTTTTATTTTCTGGGGATATGATTAGTTAATGATCTTAATTAAATATATTTCTGTTGTAGACTGCGAACATCTCATGTGTCTGCTTTCGCATACAGTTTCATCAACTGATGCACACAAATTTATATCTGGAACTCATGAATCATATATATATATATATAAAGGATTGGGAAGTAAGGAGTCGTTCCAATTAAAAGTAGCTAATTCATTATTGATGTATGCTAGTCAAGCTGCTATCTATATTGTTTCACTCATGTGAGGCATATAATTAGATATAATTGGCAGATTCCATCGGAAACACGGTTGTAGTCTCCAGACTATATCCCTTTAAACACGATATCGATCGATATTGTCAATTTAAAATTTGACATCAGGAAACGATAGTAATCATAGAAAATATAATATATTCAATACATAAACATGATTATTCAATTATAATTCATTAATATAGATTTCAATTTTGATCTCCAACATAATTAAGTCCCAGTCGTTATAATCATTCCACTTAATTTAGGCCACGTGATGGACTAAAGATTCGGCCACGCTAATAATTAAGAAAGTGGCCAAAATTAAGTAGAATAATTGCATGAGAATTTCGATCCATTGCTCAAAAATATAGAAAGCTAGGTTACTGAATATAGGAAAATAGTCTATAAAGGGGATGGTGCTTCGATTAATGATTAGGCCGAAGTTTCGGGTCGTCTTTTAAGCATTATACTTCTTTTTTTTTTTGGATATTATGCAACTCTCGCTCGAGCTTAACATTCCTACAAGTCATTGATTGAATCGTTTGATGTTTGATGCCAAACCACACATCTGTGTATTTCTACTAGGGCTGCGATCGGGCTAAGACTCGACATTTTTAGACACCTGGACAAACCCGAGTCCGAGTCCTAGGGCTAGGTAGGCATTGTACTCTAGCGCGTGGTTTGTGACATTATCAAAATCCCTTCAATTAGATCGATATAGTTTTCGTAGTGATATTGACAACCTATTGGTATATTTATGTCAAAAATTTCATTAAAATTGGTAAACAATTTCAAGTTAATATAGAAAGTTTTACGACTCTCAAAATAGCTTCCTTATTGATCTGAAACTTTTTAATTAAATACATACTATGCAGTCAACTAAACTCGGACAACAAAGGAAATCATGTCAAAGGCATCCAACAGTATTACGGTTATTCTTTTGATTGGTTGAGTTTTCAAGAGAAAACATCATCACTACAACTTCAGCCTTATCGTATTTGGGTTGTCCTCAAATCTCCTTTTTTTTTTTATTACGCAGATGATCATTCTCTAAATAAATTTCTATTAGTAGATTAGGATCTTTTGCGTCTCAGAACTCACTACCTTATACTGTTGAATCATATTTCATAGAAAGTAATAACCTTCAGATCATTCAAGCCATATTTGGTGTTAATGTCAAGATCCTACGTACCATGAAGTTGGCTGAATTAATTGTAGCAATATTGGTTAATTTAAAAATATTTTCAGATCTTGGTCGTGGTGGTATTCGATCCATCATTTGAATACTTTGTGGGAACTATTTTCTGGCAATTATTATCCTTCCCTTTAAAGTAGCCTCCCTTCATTTTTTCTGTGGATTAAATATAGGCTATATGGTCAGATTTTATATTGCCAATTATAAAAATTTAAATACGTTAACAAAAATATAAGAGCATCATCATCATAATATTCATTTATAAAACCTATAGGTTACATAACTTAATCTAAAGAACATCATTAAATTTTTAATATAAAAACTAGACAAAAGTACCTTTTATTTTTCTTTCAGTGCTTCTTGTAAACTCAATTGCAAAGTTTGGAAAGTTTAGAAACAGACAAAACATAAGTATTTAATAACACTTAGATTTTGGAATTAACTAAAATCTTAACATTTGTATCTTTGTGATTAATAAGTTCTTGGAAACCCTTTTCTATAATATCCTTACAATCAATCTTACCCGTGATCATCTGTCTTGCACGATCAATTGGAATAGCACCAGTTGATAAAGCTTCTACAACTTCTTCAAAGTCACGTCTAACATATCCCATACTACCTGAAATATTGGCTTCGCGTACAGTTATATCCAATGGGCAGAAATCAATTGGTTTCTTGGGCCAAATTGCGATGTTTGTATGCTTACCGCCTGGTGCAACACCATGAATTCCAAGATCAAAAGTTGCTTTAACACCAGAACAATCATATGAATATTGAACACCATCCCCGTTGGGTGTTAGTTTCCTTAATTTCTCAACAACCTCTTCTGTAGTTTTAGAGTCGAGTGGATTGATAACTTCATCGGCACCAAAACTAAGAGCCTGCTCACGTCTAACTGCAGCAGGTTCAGAAACAATAATTTTACCTGCTCCGAAGCCTTGCAAAGAAAGAATTGCACCTAAACCAATTGGACCAGCACCTAAAACAAGAGCAGTATCACCTTTTTTAAGACCTGACTTTCTAATAGCATGCCAGGCAACAGAAATTGGTTCAACAAGAGCACCAATGTCAGAAGGAACATTATCAGGAAGCTTAACACAATGCTTATCAAGTGCTTGAACATAGGTAGCTAAACCTCCACCAACTGGACAAACACCAGTAAAACCGGCATCAACACAAATATTTGTTAAACCTGAGGCACACATTGAACATAGCTTATCATGTTCATGAGGTGAGCCAATCCATCTATGCTTATCAAAACAGTGGGTAGTTGCTTCTAAACATACTCTATCTCCAACTTTTAAACTCGTAACACCAGAACCAATTTCTTTAATAATACCAGCGAATTCATGACCCATTGGATGAGGCAATTGTTTACCTGATACTCTATCAGGTTCTCCTAAATTTTGATAAAAGATTGGACCTGATAAATATTCATGTAAATCAGAACCACAAATACCGCACCATTCAACCTCAATAATGACTTCATCCGGAACATTTACCTTTGGGTCTGGGACATTTTCACTATATCGAATATCGTGGTTGCCGTAATAAAGTAATCCTCTCATTGTGATTGTGATTGATTATGATTGTAATTGAAATGTTAATAGAAAATTAATAGCAGATTAGACGGTTTAATATAAAATGGAATTAGAAAATGAGGGGGTATTCGATGCTCTTTTATATCTTCAGTCATCAGATCAAATTCTCCCAAAGTTCCAGAATGCGTTATATCTACAGATAATAATATTTCAATGACCATTGTAATATTGGTGTTACAGTCGGTATAACTATTTTATCAATTTCTAGTAAGCTATCCGGTAAAAAACAGGTCATAAATTATGATTTGAAACTGTCTGTTGGAAATTTAAAAGGCCGATTGAAATGATTTTTCATAGGATTCGTAAGATATCTTACTGATATAAATTGAACCAATCGAAATTGTTAAAAGTTTACCTAAATACCCGTATTATTTATAAGTTAAATATCCGGCGATGTTATGAACAAATTTCAAATAGCGCTGCTTTTTACAATTCATTTTTCAAATCGGAAAATTGAGTATATATTTGAAATCGTTATTTCCAGGAACTAGTTTTAGATAAAATAATGACTGATATATTAATATCTCGCAATTGCAACTCAAGTTTGGCATAAATGAAATAAATTTTCCGGGGTAAATCTTGCACGTGGATCATTACTATTAATACGAGCAGATATCCACCACTCTCGGATCATTGCAATATTAATATATGTATTAAGTAGGTATAAATAGCCTATATTGATTAATATTTGATTTCAGTTATTCAAGAACTTCTATTATCATTTATGTACGATACTTAAACGTTACTTGATTAATCCGAATTAATATTATTGCAAGATCTATTGATTGTATATATTAAATTTAAAAAATGCTAGAACATAATTATAAAGAACAAACTTTTATATAATAAAAAAGACAAAACAAACAATAACAAATACACCATAGTAATATCACAATATTATGAGGAATAAAAATAAAGCCCAGTTAAGCTTAATTAAACCTAAGTAATAAAATGGAAAGGAAAGTTCAAAAAGAAAAAGCCAGCCGCATGAACCATATAAATAAATATTTCAAGTAATGTAGCATCTAGTTAGAAGAGTCCGTTCGAAATGAAATGAGGGGGGATGTACCATTATAATTATAATGAAGAATGATTTGCAATTTGAATAACATCTTCTTCAGCATCATTAATAATATTCTTATTTTTAAGATGTGGTTTTATAAAAATAGCCCAATACACAACACCAAGTAACAGAACCAAAACTCCAGTTACGGGAAATGCATAATAAGGATAAGATTTAGGAATTTCAGTTTTAGGTGGTGGTATGAAAGGAACCAATGCTAGGAATAAATTGATGAATAAAAAGGTTACTGTAAGTATAAAAGGTGAATGATATCCTTTACCTTTATATTGTTCCATTCCCCAATTTTCTGCTTCTTTATAATATTGAAGATATAAAAGTCCAGCAGCAACAAATGAATTGATCCAAGCACCTGGATATGTGTATAAATTAACGACAAATTCATATACTTCACCTGGAGGTGGTAAAACCAAAACAAGAACAGTAACTAGCCAATGTAAAAATAATGAAGCTATTGGAGTATTAAAAGGTTTATTACTTGCAAAGAATTTTGAAAAAGGTAATAAATTTTGTTTTGCAAATTCTTGATTAACCCTAGCATGAGCATAAGAAACAACTAAAACATTACCTAAATTTGAAAAACAAATTAAAATTGGTAAAACAAAAGAAGCAATTGAATCACCAAATATTTTTGTGAAAAAAGTACCAGCAATAATAACACCAGAAGAAGATATTTCATCTTTTGGTATAACAATAAAATAAGCAATATTACAAAAAATATAAAGAAATAAAACTAATAAAATTGCCATTGATCCACCAAATGATAAAGTTCTTTTTGGATTTTTAACTTCATTTAAAACATAATTTGCATTTTCCCAACCTTTATAAGAATAAACAACTTGTAATAATGATGTTGCAATATTATAAGAACCACCACCAAAACCATCATTTTTAAAAAAATTTCCATTAAAATTATTTGTTTTTTCTAAATTTGGAAAAAAACCAAATATAACTGCAAATCCACAAAAAACAATAAAAAATAAAACAACAATTTTAAATATACCAAGTATATTAAATAAAAATCTACCAGATTTTGGAAAAATTGAATGTAAAATAGTTGAAAAAGTAATAACACCAATTCCAATAAATCTAGCTGACCAATCGTTATCATAACCAAAAGCATATAAAATATATTTACCAAATGCAAATGAATTTCCAGTTGAAAAACCTAATATAACCATTTGAAATGCAAATACTGAAGCAGCTAATAATTCAGGTTTTTTATAAACTCTTTCTAAATAGTTTTTTTCACCACCTGATTTTGGAATCTCAAGACCAAATTCAAGATAAACACTTAAACCTGAAAATGCAACAATTCCACCAACAATCCATAATAATAAACTAATTCCTATTGATCCTGTTGAGGCATAAATAAGTGAAGGGGTGCTGAAAACGCCAGTGCCTATCATTTTATTTAATATAAGCATGACACAAGACCATATTCCTAAGTTTGCCTCATTAGTAATAGATGTAGGTTCATATGGATCTTTTGCTTCTAAATCAAGTACCAGTTCATTTACCGAGCCTTTTGATCTTGATGAATTTGAATCAACACTACCTCTTTTCGATATAGATCCATAAGAGTTTTTAGAGGTTAAAAGTGGTTGAGAGGAGTCATTTTGATCCTCCCGTATTAAAGTATTCATTAATTAATGTACTGACTGCTTATACGTGCAGAACACAAAACAAACAATGTTTTTTCTTCTAAACTGGAAATAAAAAATCCCTCGGTTGATTTTTATAATCCTCGGAGGCAAATCAGTAAGAAACAAAAGAAAAATGTTTAAGAAGTGAATTAAGGAATGAAACAGGAAATAAAAAATTCTCCATGTTTATAACAGTCATCCAAAATTGGTATTGTTCCATATCATGTGATATTGAGTCTTTTATAAAGTGTTATTAAAAAGATAACCTTGTTGCAAACCTTAACCCATGATCAGTAGATCTGATCATGATAGATCATCAGATTTAGAATAGAGGAGCAATGAAAATGGGTTTTATTCGGGATCTTAGGAATAACAAATATATATTTCTCAATACAAAGATTTGTTTGATCTTATTTAATTGAAACATAATCGATAATTTAAATCTTCTAATCATAAAGTTTGTAAAAGCAAAAATAAATTTATAGCTCTATGTATTTATATACTATCTCATTTTCATATCTAATTCATATCTAATTCATATATATATATCTATCACTTAATCTAGCAATTGTAAATTGGTATTGTATTGTCTTATTAACTAACAAAAAAAACAAACAAAAATATAAGAGATTAACAAAAAATGTTCATCCTCCAATTGCAATTGGTTATATAATATTCTCATTTAAGATAACAATACTTTATTTAAAGGACTCTTTAATGAAACACCTTTATAACCTTCAATAATCTTTTCAGCACGTTTTGAAACACCTTCAACGTTAAATTCAAAGAAATCATAAACTTCTTTAGCAGGACCAGATTTGCCAAAAGTATTAATACCAAATTGTTCATGAGAATATCTATCCCAACCAATTGTTGTCATAACTTCAATTGAAAGAATTGGAACATTATCCGGTAAAACACTTAATCTATAATCTTTTGGTTGTTTATCAAATGTAAACCAATCAGGTAAAGATACAACACCAATTTTACGACCATTTTCAGACAATGCTTTTGATGTGTCAACTGCTAAACTAACTTCAGAACCTGTTGCTACTAAAATAATATCAGGGTTTTCATAACCAATTAATGTATAACCACCTTTTGATGCTTTTTCAATACTTGAACCTTCCAATTGTGGCAAGTTTTGTCTTGTTAAAGCAATAACAGATGGAGAAGTTCTTGTTATTATTGATTGGTAGTAAGCAGCAGATGTCTCATTACCATCAGCAGGTCTCCAAACTTGTAAATTTGGAATAGCTCTAAAATGAGCTAATGTTTCAATAGGTTGATGGGTTGGACCATCTTCACCAAGACCAATTGAATCATGTGTTGCAACCCAAATAACTTGATGATGTGATAAAGCACTTAATCTGAGGGCACCGGAAGCATAAGAAACAAAGTTTAAGAATGTTCCACCATATGGTATAATACCACCATATGAATGAATACCATTCATTATTGCTCCCATAGCATGTTCTCTAACACCATATCTGATATATCTACCACTATAATCACCAAGTTTAGTTTCTGGAGCTTGGAAATCAACAGCTTCTTTCCATCTTGTTAAATTTGAACCAGTTAAATCAGCAGAACCACCAACTAGTTCAGGTAAAGCTTGATGAAGATTTTGTAAAACAATTTCAGATAATTTTCTTGAAGCAATAGCAGAATCAGTTGGTTTATAAGTTGGTAAGAATTTTTCCCAATCTTTTGGTAATTCTTGATTAATTCTTCTTTGTAATTCTTGACCTAATTCAGGATATTCATTTTTATAATCATTAAATAATTTAACCCAATCACTTTGTAATTTAGCACCTTCATCAGCTTTTGATTCATATAGAGATTTAACTTCATCAGGAACATAAAAAGATTTTTCAGGATCAAAACCAAATTTATTTTTAACTTGTTTAATATCATCAGCTTTTAATGGACTTCCATGAACACCATGTGTACCTTGTAATAAAGAACCAAAACCAATTGTTGTTGTTAATCTAATTAAAGTTGGTTGATTTTTATTTAATTTAGCTTGTTTAAAAGCATTTGCAATTCCTTCTAAATCACTATCACCATCTTTAACCCAAATAACTTGCCATCCATAAGCTTCAAATCTTTTGGTGACATCTTCAGTAAAGGCGACTTCGGTACTACCATCAATTGAGATACTATTATCATCATAAACAGCAATTAAGTTACCTAATTGTAAATGACCAGCTAATGAAGCAGCTTCAGAAGCAATACCTTCCATTAAACAACCATCACCTAAGATTGAATAAGTATAGGAATTAATCAATTCATAATTTGGTCTGTTATAAGTGGCAGCTAAATGACTTTCAGCAATTGCAATTCCGACGGCGTTTGAAATACCTTGACCCAAAGGGCCAGTTGTTACTTCAATTCCAGGAGTTTCACGTTCTGGATGACCAGGGGTTAAAGAATTTAATTGACGGAAATGTTTCAAATCATCTATTAACAAAGGATAACCGAATAAATTTAATAAAGCATAATGTAACATTACAGCATGACCATTGGATAAAACAAATCTATCTCTATTAATCCATTCTGGATCCTTTGCATTAAAATTAAGGAAATATTTCCATAAGACATGGGCAACTGGTGCTAAACCCATTGGGGCACCTGGATGTCCAGAGTTTGCTTTTGCGGTGGCATCAACCTACATCAAAATCAAATAAAAAGAAGGTTAACAAGGAACGATCGGTTTTCATGAGTAATATTAATAATATTTTTGGTAACATACAGCTAAAAGTCTGATAGTGTTAATTGCTTTAACATCAACTTCACTAAACGACATTATTTCTTATTTGAATTGACTGATTAATTGAGTGAATTGATTGGGGAAAAGCAAAAAGGAGAATGCTGAAGTTTTTAAAAAAGAAACGGGAAAATGAGCAAATGTGGCTTTTTATATCAAAAGTTGCGCATGGTCCGACTCAACAGCTACCCGCAGCGTCGGGCTTCACTCCATCGGGTTGCATTTACCCGGATCTTAGTCAGCACACGTGCTATGAGATTACATAATCGTCAAATATATTGTTTACATAATAACTTAAACTTTGTCTTTTCCCTTTCCTTTAAACTTCTCTTCTTCTTCTTCTTCGATATCTTGTAGTGGAGTACTGGTGTTTGGACCTTCTATCTCATCAATCTCCATATCTTCATTTTCTTCTTCGATTATCTCATGAGTTCGAGCATTACTGCTACCTTTACTCTTTCCAATTCTAACTACTTTAATGGGGTTTGGATGTTGAGAACTACCATCTGAGACCTGAACTACCTTAATCGTAGCCTTTGCATTTGAATAAACCGGTTTATCAACAGTAGTTGTATTGTTATTTTTATCAACTGTAATGTAATCGAAATCACTTGAAAAATTGGTATTTACCGAATCTCTTGATATAAATGAATCAACTCCAGGACTTTTCAATCCAGATGTTGAAATATCATTATTTAAATTACTATTTGTTGCAGTAAATGATGAATCTGGTCGTATTGTAACTCCGGGTATATAAGCAATGGGTAAAATATTCGATGCATGTGATAAAATTGTTGATGTTGTTGTATCTCTTGAAATATCTCCTTCATCTATTTCTTCTTCTGTATTTCTTTTGTTAACAATTTCATTTTTTTGTCCCATTCCATGACTTGCTCTAATTTGAACTAATTCTCCTCTTTCTAATTTTCCTAGATTTCCAATTGTGTTTGAATTTCCATTAATATTAGTATCTTGAACATCAATAGTAACCTCACCTTTTTCTATCTTTTTCCGTAATCTATAATGTCTCCATATGAAAAAACATATTATTAAAGTAATTACTGCAACCCCACCTATAACTCCACCAATAATTGCACCAATATTTGTACTTTTATTATATCCTTCTGAAGCCGTTGAAGTTACTACTGATGTATTTGTACTTGTAACTGCTGAATCAGCTTGACAATACACTTTTGCACATGAATCACATGTTTGTGATATCATTACACAGCTTTGTCCTGCTGAACATGTAGGACAAGATAAATCTGTATCATTACAAGTAACACATCTTTTAAATAGATTGGGTATTTTATTTGATAAAACATTATTACTAGTATCATCTCTTGTTTCAAAAGTTTTTGAGGTTTTTGATGTGTTTAAAGTTTTTGAAGGTTTTAAAGCATTTAAAGTTTTTAAAGTTTTTAAAGTTTTTGAAGATCTTGATATTGTTGTTGAAGTTTTTGAAGTTGTTGGGTATAAATCAATATTATTTGAATTTAAAATTGATTTATTTGTTGTTATACTTATAGTTGAAGAATTCGTTATAATGTTTGAATTTGTATTATGTTCATTTAATAATTGATTGTATCCATATTCATCACCAAGATCATGAATATTATTTGAATTTTTCATTATTGTAAACTTAAGATTTGTCGATCTTAATAAATCTTTTTTATAAATTTCTAAAATTACCTGGAGCGCCAGAGTGTTATTAACTTTATTGGTTGAATTTAGAAATTTAAATGCTGCAATGATGTTGTTGTATGGATCAGAATAAATTTTTTGAGTTTATTGTTGGGCCAGCCAATATAAATCTTTTTTTTTTAAAAGAAAAAGTGATATATAATTGTATATATGTAAGCTCTTTATTTTATATTTAGAGCTTTAAGAATTTGATGATTACAATACTTTAATGACTGTATTGTTTCTTGTTCCTGCAAGCTTGAAGTGTTGCTTAATGTCTTTAATGTTTATGTCTCTCTTTTTTAAATATAATGTGCTAAACTTTTTTTGATAATTCTGATAAATTTCGCCTGAAGGAATGATGTCTTAATCATAAATGAATGAATGGCATTAACTGTTTAACCAAAGGAATGAAGAGCTATTATATATTATTAGCTATGGAGATTAATTCAACAAATTTGAAGAGGTACAAATTTTCAGTCAGGGGTAATAGTTGTCAGGTTATATTCTAAATTATAAGGTATTAAACCGGATTCAAAAAGGTTCTTATAGTATGAATGGAATTAAAGGAGTGACTATTCAAAGTTTATCTACTAAAGATAATATAAAATGAAGGTTTTTGAAATAAAAGAATGAATAAAAAGTGAAAGTTAAAGTAAAAGAATAAAGATGGTTGTTGTCTGATTATTCGTCATGTCAATTCACCACTAAGATCTAATTGGATATAATTTATAATATTTTTGTTTAAAACAAGAATGCGTATGATTAAGTATAAAATATGATATTCGTAAAACCAAAGATTTAATATGTCAATAAAATCATAATTACAGTTAATGGTTGTTGCCGCCGCTAGGCCAATTGTTATATGAAACATGAAAATCCAATATGCATGTGTACCTGCATTTACCAAACTTAAATCCACAAGCTCTATTATCTGTCTTCGTGTTTAAAATTCTTCTTTTATGTTTATTATTATTCGTTCTCAATTATACTTTATTGACAACTGACAGTTATTGACAACTGACAGTTATTGACAACTGACAGTTATTGACACTTCATTTAAACATCTGCGTATCTCAACCTCGGCCCATATAGTAATCTGATTATTCCGTGTCAGCAACTTGCATGTTATATCTAACATATATCTCCAACATAGAGGGTGGTTCAGTTTAGCACGAATACAGATCCTCCCTTTTCATGAAGCCTATAGATATCTCATTCCAAATTATTCTAGCGCTAGTCTCACAGTTATCGGACATACAAAAAAGCTTATATAAGATCTAGAATTTAATTCTGCAGATACGCGAGTTTGAGACACATAATTCCAATTGTAATTAATTAATTATTTATGAATTTTTATTTGATAGTTGTTCATTCTTTTCATTTTCAGCACCTTTTGTATATTCTTAGCTTTATTATTATGCTTGAAGTATACGTTCACTCGAAATCTCAACGGTTTTTAATGATCCTCTTTTTTGCCAGCTAGTAGGCCCAATTGTAATTGGAAATGATACGAAAACCAAAACATTGAAACGAGTGACTATTTTGTACTGTTGGTGTGCTTCGAATTCTACGCTCATACAATTTTACAAGTCGCAATTATGTTTTACAGTGATTAGCTCAAACATAGTAGTATAAGATGTTTAATATACATAATAGTTAATATCAAAACTGGTGGGGATTGCTGAATATTACACATAAACAGAGAACTATCTCGAGACTTGAATTCTATTTAATTTTAACGGTGTTTCTGGCCATGGTGTATACTAAATATGGACCAGCGTGAACACCAAATAAACGTTAGCTGTCTTGCTGCTGTACGATCCAAACCGTTAATTATAATGCCTCCGTGTTTGTGTTCTGTGGCCCATAAATAGTGCATCAACCATGAACACGATTATCGCGGCAAAGTTGAACTTGTACTTCTGATTGCGAGCTTTTGGTTATAAAGAGTTCAGGTGCAATATTTGGATTTGGATTTGGATTTGGATTTGGATTTGGATTTGAATTTGAATGGTATTTAGTGCGGGTGGCATAGTTATACGACAAGTGTTTGGTAGTTAGTGTGTCTCATGTAATTTATGTTACCATCAATTAATTTAACTTAACAGTGACCAACCTCCTTAAATATTTCTTCTCCAAAACTTTTTTCCATTTTCCATTTTTCATTTTCTTCCTTTTTCACTTTTCCATTTATATTCGGTATATAATTATATGGTTTAAAATTTTATAAATATAACACAGTAGATTTTGATTAGGTAAATTGATAAGTATGAGTACAACCTCATCAACACATCCTGATACGTCTGCTCAAGACATGATAGCCGGTACAAGTGCTGCCGATAGTTTTTATCTTTCCAGTGCCAATGCTGCTTCTAGTACAACAATAGGTTCAACTTCTACTCATTTATCTTCTTATTCTTCAATCACTCAAACATCTCTTGCTACATCACAAGATACAAGACTTAATAAATTATATACTACTGCAGCTAAGTATTGTATAACCAAAAAATTCATACAATCATGGAATTTGTTAACACCTATTTTAGAATATGCTCCTTTAGTTTATTCTGCTGGTCAATTATCAACAAAGACTTTTTTAAAAATGTGGGCTCTATATTTTGCATTATTAGATATAGCAGCTAAATTTACAATTACTCAAAATCAGTATAATAAAGTTACAGGGGCATTAATGGAAGAATCTCGAACTTTAGAAGAAGATATTCAATCTGTACCATTATCTGATATCTGGCCAAGAAATGAAAGATTAGAATTAATATCAAGAATAACAAGTGATGAATTATGGAAACAATTATGTTTAGTTTGTGGAGATTTAAAACATATTCATCCTGAAATTGCTCATTCAATAACTGCATTACAATTAAGATTTTGTAATAATGAAATTATAAAAACAATTTTAAAAAAAAGATTATATGATTATTTAAAATCTTTAGAAATTCCTGATAATGAAACTGGTAAAATTATAGATTTAAAAGAAACTGATGAAAAAGCTTTTAAATTTTATAATAAATTGATTGAAAAATATATTTATAGTGTATTATTAAGATTAGGTTTAAATGATGAAGCAATTGATTTTATTAAATCGAATAAAATTTTAGATGATGATACTAAAAAAAAATATATTCAAAATTTAACTATATCTGCTCAAGCTACAAATCATGATTCAAATGTTAGTATTGAAACAGTACCTCATACACAACCAACAATTGAAAGTATTCCAACAACTTTACAAGCTCCTATTTTATTACATGAAGATGTTATTAAAAATGATCCATATGCTTTTAGAGATAATCAACAGCAACCTGAAGCTTCCCATTCAAATGAAACTTCTAGTGTTAGTTTAGGTCTTGGTACTGCTTTAGGGGCTGCTGCTATAAATGCTGTTTATAATTCAGTTAATACAGAACCAAGAAATCAATCACAACATGATTTAACAGATGATGCACCTTTTAAAGATACTGCCCGTAATGATCATGATATATATGATTTTGATGATCAAATTGAAAATAAATTCCCGCATCCTGGACCTCCTACAGGACCACCACCACCACGACCACAGCAAAAACCTGACTTTGAAAATGATAATAATTATGATAAAAATGAGACAACTTTCCCACATCCTGGACCTCCCACAGGGCCACCTCAGCGGCCTCAAAATCTTGATTTTGAACATGATAACGATAGAATGGCAGGACCAGGACCATTCCCAGGGCCAAGCCAATTCCCAGTCCCTAATTCATGGCAGCAACCACCAATGGATGCTGGTTGGAATGCATCACAATCGTATATTAGTCATAATCAACAAGGTCATTTCCCATATCGTCAAGAAGATACATCTTTTGATAGTAGTAGTGGAGGTGAACATAATACATATCCTAGTAATATCCGTCCTAATAAAAGACATGATAGTACAAGTGATTATTCAAGTTATGATTCACCAAGTGTTAAAAATCCATTAATGACATTCATGAGAAAAGCATTTGAATTCATTGGAATTATAAAATCAAAAGGATCATCATGTATTGGATTAATTGCAAAAAGAATGGCATTATTAGCATTAATTTTTTCATTTTTATTAGTTAAAAATGGTAAAAAAATAAATGATTTAGTTTCAAAATATAATAGAGCTTCTTCTATGTATGCTCTTCAACCAATTAATAGTAGAAGAACACCAAGAGTTACTTATATTTAGATAGTATATATTATATACAATTTGCAAATATTGCTTTTATGATTTTTTTGTTAACGGTAGTAATATAATATAAAATAATTTATTTAAAATTTCATTACAAGTTAAATAATAACAAGCTATCAGATGTAATAATGAAGATTCATGACCCATTGTCATTAAAAAATATTCAAGAATCATGCCTTGGCGATTCTTTCATATTTGATTTAGTAATAATTAGTTATTACTTATCTATTTCGATATGGTGGCAATATTGTTATTACCAATCGGAAAGCTTTTATCCAAAGAATAGTAGCATCAATATATTTATCAAATGTGTTTAATTAACGAATATCGTCAACTGAACAATTTAAAGGTGTTAACTTTTTATTTTTTTGTTTTCTATTTTCTAAATTTCGAAACGATATTACCCTGCTTCATTCAGTTACTTAAGGAACCAACCTCCCAAATTTGCAAAACAAAGTTAGGTTTAAATCTAAAATTATTTACAACTTAATCTTATACCACATTTATATCATAAAAAGATGAGTGATAAAGATACTCTAACAGAATCAGAAACAGAAACTTCCCTTCCAAAATCCAGTCAATATGATCATTATGATCATGACGAGGTTCATGCACCTATACAGCCCTATACTTCAAACACAAGCCAACCAGAAAGAAGAACTTCAATAGTACCAGCCACTCCTAGTTCTAATCCAAATAGACCTCCAGTATCACAAGAAAAAATGATTGATAAAAGTTATAGTGTTGCTGCTAGAGCTTTCATGGGCCAAAAGTTCGTTGAATCTTGGAACTTGTTATCTCAGACTTTAGAATCTGTTCCTCTATATTATTCCGCTGGTGATATTTCTTTAAAATTATGGTTAAAAGTATGGAGTCTTTATTTTGCCTTATTGGATGTTGCTGCAAAATATACACTTAAGAATAATAATAATGATGCTGGTTTAAGTGGCTCTATTGGTTCAAGTCGTCAAACACAACCAAAAGTTGATAATGATAATGTACCATTAGACATATGGCCAGAAAATGAAAGATTAAACATGGTTTCAAGAATAACAAACAATGAATTATGGGATCAATTACAATTTGTATGTGGAGGATTAAATTATATTCATCCTGAAATTGCAGTATCAATAACTTTATTAGAATACAGATATTGTAATCCAACAAATACATTAATTAAAACAAGATTAGAAAAATATTTAGAATCAATTGAAATATTTAATCTTGATGATAAAGCATTGGTTAATTATAATAAATTATTGGAATTATATATTTTACATATATTACCAAGATTAAAATTATATGATAATGCTATTGAATATGTTCAAGTTAGTGCCTTTATTGATAATTCAAAAAAAGAAAGGTTTATTAAAGCTGTTAATGCTTTAAGAATTGAATCTATAGAAGAACAACAACAAACACCGGCACGGGATAGAAGTACTAGCCGTAATTCAAATAATCAATTACAAGTGCAAAATTTGAAACGTAATAATATCAATAATAGTATTATGATCAATAATAATGATACTTTGGATCAAGGATCAAATCCATATACAAATACAAATCCATATACAAATACAAATACAAATACAAGTGGAACTGTAAGAAGAGGATCAGGTATAACTCCATTTCAATTTCAATCACCTAATTATAGTGCAAGAAATAAAAATAGAAATAGAGCTGAATCAATTCAGACACCACAACAAGTTCTTCAGCCACCATTCCAATTACAAGGATCAAGAAAAACTTCTCTTTCTATTCAAAATTCTGGTGGCTCATTATCACAAAGAGCAGGTTTTTCAACTGATCGTCAAGATCAATTTCAAGATATGAATAATCTTAATTATAAAAATAATAATGTGAATATCACTTCTAGTCAATCACAAGGATCAGGAACAGCAAATGATTTTTATGCAAATCTAGCTAGGGATTCAGTACCATTTCAATCTTTACAAACCCCAAATAATGATATGTTTATAGCTAGAAATCAAAATCAAAATCAAAATCAATGGGATTGGGGGAATCAGGGACAATATTGGGGACAATTCCCAAATAATAATAATAATAATAATAATAATAATAATAATAATAATAATAATAATCACAATAATTTTAACAGTAATAATAATAGTAATAATAGTATTAATAATCACAATAATTGGAATGAACCATCAAATAATTATAACAGCAATTCTCAATATTCAGCAAACAACAACAGTAATAGTAGTTTTAATGAAAAGCTGCGACCTCCATTTAACATTGAAAATGATAATTATAATGGATCAACAAGTGGATTTGAAACTGAATTTTTACGTGGTCGTCCAAAAAGAAAATCAAATAATTCATCAACAACAGGAAATCCAGTTATTAGATTTTTTAGGAAAATATTTGAAATAGTTGGTATTTTAAAAACTCACGGAGCATCAACATTTGGAACAATGGCTAAAAGAATGGGAATAATTACATTTTTAATATCATTTGTTTTGTTTAGGAAGTTTGGGACTAATGGAATTAGACAAATTGCTGAACATGCTAAAATGTTTGATCTGGGGATGGGTATGTCGAAAAGAAATAATGTACCGTCTTTACGGGTTATGTATTTATAATCTAAGTAATTTGTGTATGTTTATGTTATTTGTTATTTGTCATATATTTTTTGTTTTTTGTATATGTTTGAAATTTGTTATAATTAGTTTGAATTTTGAAATGTTTTTTAATGTTATTTGTAGAACACCCGTACACACAAACACCAGCAAAGCAAAAGATGATATTTCATCCCTTAATTATTATTCACTCTTTTTCAAAACAATCACAACTTTTTTTACTATGACTGAGTTATACTCTCCACAAAACCAACCTCAAGATGAGGATTTATATCCTTTGGCTCTTTTAATGGACGAGTTGAAACATGAAGATGTCTCCCGGAGAGTCACGGCCATGTCCCGTCTTCCCACCATTTCGACCGCCCTAGGACCCGACAGAACACGACGTGAACTTGTCCCGTTCCTGGAAGACGTCGCCGAGGATGATGAAGATGAAGTTTTATGTGTTTTAGCTGACCAACTTGCCGATTTTTTACCTGCTGTTGGTGGTCCAGACCACGTTTCCGTGTTGATTCCGTGTCTAGAAGCTTTAGCAGCAATGGAAGAGCCAATGGTAAGAGATGCCTCCATCAGAGCTATTAATAACATTACTTCACAATTGAATGCTGAGAAGATCGAAACCATCATCGTTCCTGTCATCGAAAGATTGGCTTCTGCTGGTTGGTTTTCAAGTAGAGTAGCTGCTACTGCCTTGGTCGAGCCATGTATTAAAAAAGTATCTTCACAGGTCATTTCACATTTACTATCAATTTGTCTAGAGTTAACTCAGTATGAGGCTCCAATGGTCAGAAGAGCCGTTGCAAAACACTTACCAGAGATTGTTGATGCATTACCAGATATTTCTTCCCAGGATAAGGTATTTCAAATGTTTGAGTCACAAGCAACAGATGAACAAGATTCCGTTAGATTATTAGCTGTTGATGCTTTAATTTCAATTTCAGAATCTTTAAAAAGAAATGCTTCAAAACAATATATATCTGAATTAATGGTTTTTGCTACAACTTTAATTGGTGATAAAAGTTGGAGAGTTAGATATATGGCTGCTGATAGATTTTCAAAATTAGCAATAGTTTTAAAAACTGAAGATAATGAAATGAAGGAAAAATTAGTACCTGCTTTAATTGGACTAATGAGAGACCCTGAAGCTGAAGTGAGAACGGCTATTGCAAAGCAGTTATCAAAATTTCTTATATTAATTCACCCAGTTGGTAGTATAAGTACCCCTGTCAATACAACCGCCCTTGACGGTGGCATTCCGCCAGCATCAGCTGATACTGCAGAAACTGCAAATGATGAAGATGAAGTATTGAATATGATAATTCCTCATGTTAGTGATTTATCAAAGGATATATCTGAGCATGTTAGAGCTTCATTGGCAACTGAAATTCCAAACCTTTCACCAATTTTTGGTAAACCATTAACTTTACAGTATTTGTTACCAATCTTTTTAGAGATGTTAAAAGATGAATTTCCAGATGTTCGATTAAATATAATTTCAAACTTACCTGAGATTAATCATGTTATTGGTATTGATATTTTATCTGAATCATTATTACCAGCAATTACAGAACTTTCACAGGACAAGCAATGGCGTATAAGACAGGCCATTATAAGACATATACCTGTTATAGCATCTCAACTTGGACCTGACTTTTTTGAAAAAGAATTAGCTGAGATATGTATGAATTGGTTATGGGATTCTGTTTATACAATAAGAGAAGAAGCAATTAAAAATTTAGCTGAATTGGTTAAAGTATTTGGCGCAAAATGGGGGTTAAAAGAAATCATTGAACCTGTTATTAATGCTGGTCATAATCCAAATTTTATTTACAGAGTTACTGGTCTTAGAGCTGTTCGAAAATTAGCAACCGCTTTAACAACAACAACTGCTGCAACAAACATAATAAATAATAAAACTAATAATAATAATGATAAACATATTAATAATAAAACTAATGGTAAACAAGTTGAAGATAAAATTCCTATTAATAGAGAAATTGAAAAACAAAATGATAATGTTGATGATTTAAAATTACGTCTTGATATTATTAAGAATACAATTTTACCATTTATTAATAAAGTCTTAGATGATCAAGTACCAAATATTAAATTTAATGTTGCAAAATCTTATGTTGATATTTCAAGAATTTTACTTGAAATTGGAAAACAATTAACATTATTAAATATAAAACCTGAACCTATTCAAACCGGTAATTCAATTTTATCATATTCAAATAATAAATTACCAACACCTGAAACATTTTTAGAAGAAAGTAGTCAATTTATTCGTACTTCAATTTATCAAAATTTACAAAGATTAGAATTAGATAAAGATTTCGATGTTAAATATTTTAGTTCAAAATCAATTAAAGAAATTGAAAAATTATTTAAAAATTTTGGAATTGATAATATTGAATTACCTATACGGAATTCATTGATTGGTTTACAAACTTTTGGTGATGATGATTTATTAAATCCAAATAATAATAACAATAACAATATTAATAATAATACCATTAATAATAACAATGGAAATGATAATAATGATAATAAATCAAAAACTGGATTAAATGTTGGTAGTGCCACAAGTGATGTTGAAATGGATGTTAATGAAATCGATGAACCACAAAATATAGGAAGCTGAGAAGTACGATATTCTTATATCCTATACAAATCTACATTATAATAGTTATATATGTCATAGTTTTAACTAAACTTGTTTTATCATAAATTATTATTATTTCATTGTGTTTATGTTTTTTTGCAATTTTTTGAAAGTACTTTAAGTTTTTGTGTCATGAAAAATAATTATAAATATTTTAATCAATTTAATTATAACTGGCAGTCTAGCATTAGGTTTCAATGATTTCAATGTATATGCATGAGCTTAGATCTTTATTACTTGTATCTATTAATATTGTAATTAGTTTTTCCTTAGCTATTATGTAATACGCTGATAATTTTGTATATCAAACATAGCATAAATGTTTTTCAAGAATGATTGGCCATGGACAGAGAAAAGAAAAAATGACTTGAAATCTCTAAGGACTCAGTTCAGAATAAGAGATAGAATGAAATTTTCTTTAACTACATTCATATTTTTTTTATCATTCAGTTATAAATACCAATTCTATTCAAGTAATGATCGTAAATCCGAAATTTATAGGTAAGCTATGAGGAATGAGGAACGAGGAATACGAGGTTAATTTATAGGGTCAGTATGTAGTACTGAGAGTATTGATATAGGTTTGCTAATCTTCTCGCTTTTTAAATTTACAAATTCTATCTATTAATCATCTCTACTTCAAAAGACTATGATAAATAATAGTATATATATATATAGCTAGCATACGATAAATGATGAATACTTGATACCCATGAACTTAAATACTAAA
The DNA here is from genome assembly GCA_001600815.1 of Alloascoidea hylecoeti. Lineage (NCBI taxonomy): Eukaryota > Fungi > Ascomycota > Alloascoideomycetes > Alloascoideales > Alloascoideaceae > Alloascoidea > Alloascoidea hylecoeti. The sequence continues at coordinate 409,194 of BCKZ01000017.1, read as the reverse complement.
AATCGTTATTGCATATACTACACCTATACCGGTATCATTAATGTCTTTTTTTTAATTTAAGTTTTCTCTATGAAAACTTTAATTGTATTGAACCTTCCATTAATATTAGTCTTTCACATTAAAAAAATCTCACAGTAATTTCATTCTTAAGCTTTAACAATAAGATATGGCAGATATCACTATATATTAATAAACAATGCTAACATGGCCGTTACAAACGTTAATCTTTCAAAGGGCGCTATAATATTTAAGAAGAAATCATAAATAGAAATAAAAATGAAATTGCAAATACGTAGGGGTATATATTCAAATTTAGATCAATCATGTTTTCCAAGTAACTAAACTTATTGAATAATCTATTTCACTCTGAGACCCGCCGCGTCTGAGGAATATTTTGGAACTTCCAATCGAAATATCAACTAGTATGTCTTATCAAAGTTTCAAACTTACGTATCAGCTCGAGAAAGTGTTAATCATAAGGCATATTCATAGTGTAAGTATAGACTATAAGTACACATTTAAATATATATTTATTGACATGAAATTATAAAGAAGATAATAAACAATACCAATAGTGGGTATATAGTGTAAATATTAATCCTAGTCTGGACAAGCAGTGACTATCGGAACATTAAGATAATATGGACATTGTTTTCTATAGCTTCGATATTACTTTTACCCCTGGAACTTAAATTAGCTTGAGCTATGGATACCTGATCATTATTTTGGTAAATCGAAAATAGTGTGAAATACCCAAAACAGGATAATCATCTCTGGAGGGGAATAACGTTAAAACACTACGGAATCCGCATCTAGAAATTTTTATGCTCTACAACAGTCACACCAAGCCTTTGAGTCAAAAAAAGTATTTATAATCATATTATAGGGAGTCCATGAAATTTATAGTGTATGCGCTGAAATTTTGAAAGTCTAGAGAATTGGTGGTTGAACTGTCTAAGTTTGATTAATAATGAATAATGAATAATGAATAATAAATAATGAATAATAATATATAAGTTATACATTAAAGTGAGGGCAACTTTGGGTAATCCATGTTGATTAAGACATACGATATTAAAAACTTCATTTGTATACACCTAAAACTTGATATGCTGAATCCTCCATTCCAAATATCATAAACTCATAAAGGCACCTTCTTATGATCAATCCATATTATCCGGGTGTTTTGTATGTTTCAACCTAATGTTTGAGTCTCCTACGCGACATACATGATCCGCGGATACGTTTGGTGAATTAAAAATATAGTAAGGTAAGTTAGATTTAAATCCAATATTGGAGCTTTATCAGCTTTAATTGACGTTGAATAAATTTCCAGCAACTTGCCATATTTCTTTGATAGATCACTAAACCGATCCTCAAACTTATCTTTCACTTCGGGCTTGAACTCTTCAAATTGCGATTGAACCATTTTATCTTATTTACGTTTTAGATTAAAAGAGTTCCTAATATGAATCCTAACAAATTTTGATAAATTGTTATTAAAGTATTTAGTTATAATAATTTAGCGGGAATACATAATCTATTCAGTCATTAATGGAGTCAGTCATTCATTAATATTAATGCCTAAGTAGGAAACTCGGAAACATATAGAAACATCAATATTAATTTTAACAGCCAATGGCTTTCGGAACATTAAGGTAATTTAAACCGTTGTTTTGTATAGCTTCAACATTACTTTTACCCATAGAATTTAAATTTGCTTGAGCTATTGATATCTGACTATTTTGAATATCAAATATGGTATAAACATTTTTCAAGAACGATTGACCAAGGACACAATTTGGTAAACCTTCGGAGGGGAGTACTAACAGAACATATTTCCCTATCGTTTTTGCATCGAGAAAAAAGTCTACCAAGGGTATCTTAACTTTTGTGCAACCAAAAGTGAACTCAATATTTTCTTGTAATTTCTTTACATTTAAATCGCTTTTCCCGACAACGTATGTCTCTAATAATTGATCATATTTTGCACCAATACCATCTGCAATTACTTTGATCATATCTTTAGGAAAATATGACATCAGTGTACTTGTATGTAAAATAACATCCATAGAAACCTCATAATCGAATGGTGTTTTATCGATATAAACATGGGTTAATCTGATTGTCGGTTCATTTAGATGGACTGTAGGCAGTGTCACTAAACTACCAGTATATTTAGTATGGTCAACTCCTCCGAACAGAATGTTCCCACCATTTTCATTATCACCGTTCAAATAAATGGAATATGCTGCTGAATTAATGATTCCAGCTTTCACTAACCCAGTGGGATAATTTGTAAATGATTGATCTTTAAATCGCGGAAATCCAACGCCAAGTACACCAGCAGTAATCTCACTATTATTACTAACTCCCAAAGCAAAATCTTTTAGAAGAATATTGTTTAGAGTAACCAGCTCTCCAACCCAATCCCCAGAGACCTTTACATTATCCAAATTTGTAAGCTCAAAATCTTCATTGATCTTTTCATAAGTTTTAGATATTGAAGAGTCAAAAGTTCCAAAAGCCCTACAAGCTTCTGTACAATTATCATTTTCTTTTGAATGTACCCATGAAACGTGTGCAGTAGAATCGATGTTAACTAAAATATTCTGTGGGGGGTAGCCAACTTGTATTTCGGCTCTATACCCATTCGTTTTATTACGTAGGATCCCATCAAAATATCGGTTTGCAACTGCAACCGAATTTGAATAGTAAGAAGAGTATTTATCTCTTTTGGCTTTACTACCTTCAGCAAAGTCCGATGATGTTATCCTGGGTATTTCACCACTATTTATTTTTACCTCGTGAACACGGAGGCCACCATCGGCATTGCCAGTTGCGTTTGTTGTAATTGTTTTATTATATACTTGCAATTTAGCACAAGAAATTGAGGTAAAGAGTAATAGTGATAATATGGAATATGATATTCTCATTATAATAGTTGGTTGAAGAAAAAAAAGAAATAAAAAAACGAGAAAAAAATTAGTTGTTTTTATTTTTGTTTATACAAATATGGAAACTACAATAAAATTCAAAACGTTTGCTGTTTAATATATGTGGAATCCATATTTGTCTACCTGCATGAAAAAGACTCCTTATTGTTTACCTACCGAGTTAGTTTCGTGGCCGCGAGTTCAGAAAATCTTCTCTGCTGAACTCACGACTACAAAATTCACTCTATATATCATAATTAATATTACTCTTCATTCATATTGATTACAACTATATTGTGTATACTGTGGATTATTAAATTTGATAATTTTAGACGTAGAACACCTAAAAATGTCATGATCAGACATTCATTTAGACACTAATATACGCTATATTCTACGCTCAGAATACCTGTTAGCATTTGTAGCTAATTATAAAATATAAATATAATATATATAACAATTAATCAAAGATATAAAAGGACTAATAATATTACAATGATATTATTATAAGAAAATATACATAAAATGTGTACTTCTTAATTGATGATTGCACATGTGGGAACCAAATGAAGTAGTATACATATGGGTAGAGTAGCTACGTAGTTGTTCTGGAATACATCATCTAGTTCTATTGATATAAAGGCCTATACGTCGGTAGGTATATTTCAAAAGAGCATGATAAGTGATAATATAAAACTACCATAAGATTGTAAATGTACCCATATGAAACTTATTTGAAATACTACAAATCGTTATTACTACCCTTATATGTTAAAATTAACTATTTAGGGGATTTCATCTAATAATTTCTTTAATTAATATTTAAACTTTCTTTCGTGAAAAAGTTAATCAAATTGAACTTTCCAAATTAGTATCCCACATTAAAATTCATATAGTATTTTCATTATTAAACTTTAATGGCAGAGATTATTCTCTATTAATAAACAACATTATATCCGTTGAACCATAAAACTCATAAAGTTGATACAATGGCTCTATATTAATTAGAAAGAAATCATAAATGAAAAAGAAAAAGCACAACTTTATTGCTTAGATGATTCCACTACATAGTTATCTCTAATGATGATATTACTTATTATAGATCTTAAGAAAATATAAAGTGAGTTGGAGAATTGGTGGTTGAACAGTCTAAGTTTGATTAATAATGAATAATGAATAATAATATATAAGTTATATATATTTAAGTGACGGCAAATTTAAGCAGATTATTTTGATTAAGACATACTAAAATCAAAAATCAAAGATCCTACAACTATATGCTCTGAATCCATCAATCAAGTAAGAAATAAACCCACTATACCGGTATGTAAAGATATATCTGATTTTGTCAAATTTCACTTCCTAACACATTTTACATTCTCTTCTTATAATTATTATCAATTTAACCATTATATTCTTTAAAACTCTCATCACACTCTAAAAGAATATTATTATCTATCCACAAATATTAGTATTGTATCCATTTCAGTTGGTGGTAATGGTGGTAAAGAAATATTTTCATTCTTATTGAGATAGAAACATAGAATTGTCAACATGTGTGTGATACCTGAGAATATCCTGAAAGGAAACTGAGTCCAAACGAAACGATATTAAAAACTTCATTTGTATACACCTAAAACTTGATATGCTGAATCCTCCATTCCAAATATCATAAACTCATAAAGGCACCTTCTTATGATCAATCCATATTATCCGGGTGTTTTGTATGTTTCAACCTAATGTTTGAGTCTCCTACGCGACATACATGATCCGCGGATACGTTTGGTGAATTAAAAATATAGTAAGGTAAGTTAGATTTAAATCTAATATTGGAGCTTTATCAGCTTTAATTGACGTTGAATAAATTTCCAGCAACTTGCCATATTTCTTTGATAGATCACTAAACCGATCCTCAAACTGTTTATTCTTATTGTTTAACTTCTATTTCACTTTGGATATGAACTCTTCAAATTTTTGAAGCGGACCGTTTTCGGTTGATCTAATAGGTGCAGTTGATTGAACCATATCATATTATTTACGTTTTTAAATTACTTGAGCTCCTAATATGAGTCCATAGTAAATTTTGATAAATTGTCATTAAAGTATTTAGTAATTATTTAGCGGGAATATTTAGTTATTAAGGTGTTTTGGAACCAGTCATTCATTAATGCTTAAATAAAAAACTCTGTAACATATAGAAACATAAATATTAATCGTTACAAGCAATAGCTTTGGGAACATTAAGATAATACGGTCCATCGTTTCGTATAGCTTCAATATCACTTTGACCCATAGCATTTAAATTTGCTTGAGCTATTGACACCTGATGATTTTGTGAATCGAAAATGACATAAGCGTGTTTCAAGAATGAAGTGCCCAAAACAGGATATTCACCTCTGGAGGGGAGTAATGTTATAGCACAACCGGCAGGTACTGGTGGTTGATCTGTATACTTTTTTTGAACCATAGGATCTAAAAAGTCTTTCAAAGGTACTTTAATTGTTAAACAGTCAAACCTAAATTCAACATCTCCTGTTGGGTTACATTTTTCAATACCATATATAATATAGGCGTCTAGTTGTTTTTGATATACCCCACCTAGATCGCTTGCTATTAAATGTAACATATTGGCAGGTATGTAAGTTCGTTGTGAATTTGAATTTAAAAGAACGTCAAGTTCCATCGAATATTCAAACGTTGTTCCACCAACCTTAAGTCCAGTCAACCTAACGGTGAATTTCTCCATATCTCTAGAATTTGCTGAAACTAAATCACCAACATATTTACTATGATCGACTCCTCCAAATAAAATATACCCACCATTTTTATTATCAGCGCTTAAATAAAGCGAATAGGATGCAGAATTGATGATTCCAGCTTTTGCCAAAGCATTAGGATAGTTCGTATAAGACTGGAGACCTAAACCGGCTCCTCCTGATTCTTGAAATCCGACTCCAAGTACACCACCGCTACCAGTATTTTTGGTGTTTGATTTGACAACTCCGAAGGTGAAATCTTCAACTGCATTAGTATTTATTGTTACCACATCACTTACCCAATCCCCGGTTCCTTTATTATTATCCCAGGCCTGAGTTTCAAAATTTTCATTGATTTTTCTATGACTCCTTGAAGTTGAAGAATCATATGTTCCAAGATTTTTGCATTTTTGGTTGCATTTTGGATTATGCTCCGATTGCACCCACATGTCAGACGAAGCTGTGTCTACCTCCAACATAACCTTTTCACCATTGGTGCCAATTTCCACCTCTACTCCATACCAATAATTATTATTATTGGTTAAAATAGTATCAAAATATTGATTTTCGGTCATTTTTACTTCATTCATGCTCTCCATAGAGTCTATACCAAAATCAGCTGAACGTATTCCAGGTACTTTGTACCTTGTTAACTCCCTTTCTATAACAGGGAGACCAGTGCTATTGCCAGTTGGTTCTGTTGTATTAGTACCATATGAAATCAATGGAACCAATTTAGAATAGGAAAAGGAGGTAAAAAGTGATAAGGATAATATTGAATATTTTAACATTTTTAATGTTGAGTTTACTTGAATAAAAAAATAAGAAGGAAAATAGTTACAAGCAAAAGGGACATTTTCTCTTTTTTATGACATAAAAATGTATATGCACTATACTTTCCGTTTTGTATATCTGCATAAAATATTAATTAAAGTTAGACATTAGACACTACCAATAGTTTTAAAATTTTCAAACTCTGATAAAAATATATTATCTCTTAATTCTTTACATATTATAGTATAACAGCATGTCATAACTTATACATATAATCGTCTTTAATCTTCAAATGCAGTATACTACATTAGCTGAGTTGTTAAAGTGTAGGTACCAGTATCAACTCAGCTAATGTTTTACCACTAACCTATCAGAGTGAATTAAATTGAAAAGAAGTAACAAAATATATTTATACAGTCATATCATCTAATTAGCTCTTTTTTGTGCTGGGTGTTATAGTGGCGTATTAATCGCGATACTAGTCTTACTGTGTATTAGTAGATAATAGTCCGATTAAAGCTTGATCGTCCCCTGACAAGTGGAACACAAGTCCTTTTATGGTCCGGAGATACACTAATTTCTATAAAATGATTGATTATATCTGATCTTTCAAAAGTATTTTTAATTTTTCGAAACTCTATTATAAGAAAATGTAATATACAGACATAAACATGCACATGTGGAAGACCAAATGAAGTATATCTGCAGCTGATGGATGTGGTACATGCAGATTGTTTTCAGGAAAACAAAAACACAAACAAAAACGAAAACTAAAACTAAAACTAAAACAAGAAAAAGAATTGAAGGTAACGAGAAAATTGGAAATATATAATTGGATTCTAACTTCCTTCTGATTAAATTTCGTATTTTAGATTATGTTAAATGTTTTATTTATACAACATTAACATATTTGTTTTTGTTCTCATTACTTACCAATTTAGCTATAGTACCATAGTAGCACCAGAATAGCAAAATATTAGATTATATAAAGATTAGATGTTTCCCGACTTTTAATATATTAGCTGAAAATATATTAATTTTCCCAAAGAGATTTTCATATTATTATTACTAGACAGAATAATGGAATTAGAGGATTGCTTGATGCAATTAGCTTATGAAGCTTAGGGAGATGAAAGGCGAAAAATGAAATTTAATAAAAGCCACGGGGTTGATTGCTATGATGATGATATTTTGCGTTAAAGCTCGATTAAATGACCACTCATTAGCTAAAAGTGTATCACTCGTTTAGAAATGAGAAGAATTAGGTCTTCATGATACAAGTTTCAATCTGGAGTTATTTTTGATGAAAAGGGCAATTGTAAGCATAAATATTTCCTATGCTGCATAAGATTGAAAATTTGGAGTAACAAAATCCGTAGCATCCCGATAGAAAATCTTTCACATTTGCAAGTTTTATAGGAATTAAATCTTTTTATTGGCAAATTGCGACTTCACTGAAATAAAAAGCTCTTTAAATTTATAAATATTAAACAAAAAAAAAGAGTGATATTTACAGCCTTAAAAAAAATTGTATAAAAATAATATAAAAGTATATAAAAAATATATAAAAAAATGTAAGCTTATAAAAAACATTTTCAAATAAAATACAAATCAACTACTCATACAGTACAAACAAATAAAAACAATTTGTAATAATAATATAATCCCAGTTGTAACAACAAATAAACAACTCTAGTAAATTATTATGATAATAATATATAATCATTCATATCATCTCTGCCTGTAAGAAAATTGTAATTGTAATTGTAGTGAAATTGAAAAACCAAAAAAAAAAAAAAAAAAAAAAAAAAATTATTTATGAAAAAGAAAAAGAATGTTTGAGTATAAATTAATTGATAAATAAAGAAAAATAAGATAAAATGAAATATTATAAGATCTGTTTAAGATCAAATATACCTTCTATGCAATTCCCCCACAAAAAAAAAAAAAACATAAAAAACATGGTAAGATTTTTTTTTAACTTATTTCTTCTTTTCTTTCCCAATAGCTATATAGTAATATGCATATAAAAAAAAAGATTAATAAATTGGAAATGATTTTCATCAATCAATTAATCGTATTTATAAAAACCATTTTTATAATACCTTCATTTTCATTAACTTAAAAAACAAAATCTAATTTCATTCATTCATAATGTGTGTCCATTATCAAAAAAAAAAACACAAAACACAAAAAAACCATAAATTGTTTAGATATATCCCAATGATATTTTATTTAAAGGAAAATGATCATAAGGAAACATAAAGAAAAATTATAGTCACAACATTTAATTAATTAAATAAATAAATAAAATGAGTAATGTGATAATGAATATGAATATGAATATGTAAATGTAAATATGATATGAAATGATATGATATCCAAATCAAACCAAATCAAATCAAATCAAACCGAACTGAATCAAATCGAATCGAATCGAATCAAATCAAATCAAATCAAATCAAATCAAATCAAATCAAATCAAATCAAATCAAATCAAATCAAATCCAAAAGAAAAAAGAGATTTTTATGATATTTTTTTAAAAAAAGAGTTTTAAATTTAAAATGTTTGAGATATTTTATAGAAGGATAAAACTTAACAAAAATAAAAATAAATTTAAATCAATATGTAAATAAAAAAGTAGTACTTGCTTAAAAAGAATGTGATATGGAATAATAATAATAAAAAATCAGCTTATATTTCCAAAATATATGTAAAAAAAAAAGATAGTGATTATCTATAATATGATTCATATAAAATGCATCTCTATTCTTAATGTAACAAATTCTCAAAAATGTGAAAAAATCAATGTAATTTTAAAAGTTTCTTTAGATCATCGGCAATTTGTCCATTCCCATTATTATAACGATCATTATTAATACCTAAAAGTGTATTACTATTATTATAGTTATTATTCATATTCATATTCATGTTCATATTCATATTTATATTCATATTATTTGATGATGAATTTAACATTGGTGAATTTTGAAAAATATTTTCAATTTCTCTCTTCGCAATATTTTGAAAAGGTTCTTGTCCTTTTAAAGTTATTGAATTAGAATGACCTGAATGATAAGGATGATATCCATTCGGAGTATAATAAGAATAAGATTGAGATTGAGATTGAGATTGAGATTGAGATGGCATTGAAGAAGATGAATAATGACCATTTAAAAAACGATGGTTATTATTAAAAGAATCTCTTGAAGTTATTGATTTTGATGGATCTAATGGATATCCATGTTTATACTGTGGTGATGGCATCGAACCATATGGCAGAAGTTGTGGTGGATATGGTTCAAAAGCAGATTTTGGTACCGGCCATAATGATGAAGGGTGTTGGGTAGTAAAATTTGATGGTGGGGGTAAAACAGAAGTTGAAGCAGGAGATGTAGAAGAATTTGAACTTGAACTATTTGAATTAAATGAAAATGAAGAAGATGGTGAATGGAAATTTAACTGTTGTTGTGATGGTTGTTGAGATTGTAAATATTTTTGCTGATTTATATTATCATTCCCATTCAGATTCTGCATCACATTTACATTCTCATTTATATTTTCCTTATCGTTTGATACAACCAAATCCTTAAAAGAAAGTTTTTTAGGGGTGAAATTATCATTAAAATCAAAAGCTGAATGAGAATTTTGATTATCTTTAGCAATAAAAGTAGGTTTGGGTAATAAAGTAGGAGCAGGTGACTGATGAAAGGATGAACCAGCATATTTACCAGAAACCGGAGGTAGAGATAACGATTGGTATTGAAAAGTTGGATTGTTTGAAAGAGGGGTTGAAATCTGTTGTTGTTGTGTTGGTGGAGACGGCTGTTGATTAATTTTTTTCTTGGACACTCGTTTTATTGGTGTAACAATACTGTCATCAACATCTTTTTTATTAGAATTAACATTAGAGATATTATTATTATTATTATTATTATTATTATTATTATTATTATTATTATTATTGTTATTATTATTGTTATTATTATTATTACTTTTTGCTTTGTTTTCTTTCTTTTTAGATTTTTTTGGAGTTGATAATTCATTCGCACCGGCGGCGGAATCCGATTTTTGTTGTTGCTGCAATAGTTGCATTTTTTTGGGTTTCCGTCTTGGCTTTGAGGGAGCGGAAGAGATATTCTGTTGAGTTTGTGCTCTGTCGGCCTGTTTAATAGCAGCCAATATGGATGGGTTTGTAATCATGGACATTGTTTTCATACCCTTGGGTGTATTGTTTGTTTGGAGGTTTTGGATCGACGGCTGAAGGGGTAGGTCGGATTGTTTGGGGGACACGTTTCGTTTGGGCTTACGTGGCTGGGGACGTTTTGAAGGGGAGGTGGACGGCGAGGGGGAGGGGGACGGCGAGGTGCTGCTGCAAAAGGAGGAAGAGAGGGGGGACGAAGTAGACATGGCGGAGTGGTGTGTTCATATATAAAAAAGTGACTGCGGAGGTTTAAAATGAAAGTAGAAGTGACAAGCAAATTTAAAATGGCAGAAAACAAAAAGGGTGTGTGGGTGCACCCATGCAGGCATCCGTGCGTCGTGCGGCGACAAGCATCGTCGTATATGCCGCCGTGCATATGTGTGCGCGGAACGAACGGTTGTGCGGAACTGCGGAGCCGAAGATATGTTCTCATTTTCTACTGCTATTCTATTTGACATTATTATTTTATATTTTATTTTCTTCTCTTCTCTTCTGAGTTTATTCTTCTCATCTTCTTACGACTCCTTCAAATTCCACAGAAATGCCCTTTTTGGCCTCACATCAGGACAAACACAAAAAACACAGGTCTCTCGGAAACTTGCTTTTTCCCGGACATAAATCCTCTTCTTCAAGTTTGTCGTCCGATGCGAAAATAGTCATCGAGAACACCACCAGTACCAGCACTACTTCCGATTCTTCCTGTAACGGTAACGCTCGTCCAGACCAACACCAAATCTCTCTCGCTTTACAAAATGTCGATATAAATGAACCACACGTTAGAGAAGCGATCATATCCGAAGTAGTAAGTAAATTTATTTCTTTTATAATTAGTACCATACTTGTTTGCCGTCTTTGACGCTAATTGACATACATCTATAGGTAGCTAGTCCGAGAAGTCCAACGGACTCATCCATATCAACTTCCCGCCAATCTTCTGTAAATAATGAACATCACCTGTCATCATCATCCATCAATTCCCCAAAACACAGATCTTTTTTCAAACGTCATGCTCATCATGATAGTGATCATAGTCATGGCTTTTTTGGTATCCATTCTTCTGCAAATTCATCTTCAAATCTTTCATCTGATGATAAATCTGGTGTGGTTGAATTGAAAAGATTTTTTAAACCACAAAGACGTTTAGAAAATAGTTTAATTGATACAACTCCTGGTTATGATAATGCTGTAGACCATGGTCACATTGATGATTTATATGATGCTTTACATTCAATGACTCCTGGTGAGGCCCTAACTTCTAAAAAATCTCAAAATGCTTTAACCAAATTAATCAAATCTCAAGATGATTTGGAAAAAAAATATGGTAAAATTGGTCAAATTTTAGGTTCAGGTGCTGGCGGTTCTGTTTTCACAATTGAAACCCCAAAAGAAAAAAGAAAATTAGCTGTTAAAGAATTTCGTCCAAGACATGCTAATGAATCTGAAAAAAATTATAATAGAAAAGTAAATGCTGAATTTTGTATTGGTTCAACTTTACATCATATTAATGTTATTGAAACTGTTGATATTATACATGATGGTAATCGATTTTTTGAAGTTATGGAATGTGCTCCATTTGATTTCTTCACAATTGTAATGTCGGGTTTTATGTCAAGACAAGAAATTAATTGTTATTTTAAACAAATTTTAAATGGTGTTAATTATTTACATTCTGTTGGTTTAGCTCATCGCGATTTAAAATTAGATAATTGTGTTGTTTCAAATAATGGTATATTAAAATTAATTGATTTTGGTTCTTCAACTGTTTTTAAATATCCAAATACAAAAGGAACTTTATTAAGTACTGGAATAGTTGGTTCTGATCCATATTTAGCTCCTGAAATTATGAAATCTCAATCAAGTTATGATCCACAAAAAACCGATATTTGGAGTATTGCTATTATATTTTGTTGTATGTCTTTAAATAGATTCCCATGGAAAGTACCAAAAGAAAGTGATAATTCTTTTAAATTATTTTCTTCAAAACCTGAAGAAACTGAAATAAAAGGTAAAGATGGCCATAATCATAAACATATAACTGGTCCAAATCGTTTATTACGTTTATTACCAACTGCTTCAAGACCAATAATTGGTAAAATGTTACAATTAGATCCTTCAAAAAGAGCAACAATGGATGAGATTTTTCAAGATGATTGGATTAAAAGTTTATCTTTATGCACAATAGACTCAAATGGTAAATTTATTGCTTCAAGTGATCATGAACATCATTTAGTTACTGAAGCTGATGTTAATAGAATAAATGAAGAATCAAAAAGGAAAAAAGATTTAGAAAGAAAGGAACGAAAAGAAAAAGAAAAGCAACAAAAAGAAAAAGAACAAAAAGAGAAAGAATTAGAATTGGAATTGGAACAAGAAAAGGAAAAAAATTTAAAAAATGAATCCGAATCTTCTGGTGTAGATACAGAAACAAGATCAAGTTCAAATTCTCATTCATTAGTAGAATCTGAATCAGATTCCACAAATCATTGTAATGATAAATCATTAATTGATGAAAAAAGAACTGAAGATACGGTAATTTCAAATTCAAGTCAATTGCAAAATTTAAATGAAAAGGAAAAATTAAATGAAAATGATAATGACAAAGAAACTACTCCAACTCCTGCAACACAACACAATTATTTAAAACTAACTCATAGTACAAATTAATATTAATACTATATCTATAATACATCTACATATATTAAAAATGAATAAGGATTCTCATTTTGATTCATATAGAGCTATATAACTTTTAACTTCCATGTCATTATCAAATACATTACAGTATTCTCTTTTATTTTATTTTATTTTATTTTATTTTATTTTATTTTATTTTATTTTATTTTATTTTATTTTATTTTATTTTATTTTATTTTATTTTATTTTATTTTATTCTTTTCTATAAGTTATATTTAAATTAGTTGGTATGCTCATGAATTTTTGTAGATAAAATAAATATAATTGTTTAATTGCAATTAATATGAAATAATTAATGACAATTATTACTAACTTGATCACTACTGTTATTATAAAACTAGGTCATTCCACTTAAGCCTCTTAGTATATAATGCCACCTAGCTAACAATTGGCGCGGCCGAAAAAATCAGATCACCATAAGTTACAAGTAATGAGCTAATTATTTAACCGCGGGATAAAAAAGTAATGGTCTATTCTTTTAAGCCGGGTAACTACTTAAGTGCTATAGTTTTACAAAAATAAACGGGCCGAGCTGGGAATTGAACCCAGGGCCACTCGCACCCAAAGCGAGTATCATACCACTAGACCACACGGCCGAATATATATAACGGAGGAGTGAGTTCCGTGCCGCACGTGCCGCACGGCTGAATATATCTGGGTATTGTCGCCTGGATTTATCCACACGGCTAAGTCTCCACAGATTCCACACTATTGTCGTACTAATATAAGACTTTGCCTGTGTATGGGAGTTCCTCATAAATGATTTATAAAGTTCCAAAAAAAAAAAAGAAAGAATGGAGGCACAAAACAGATATGTAGTCTTAGCCACAATGATAAAGAAGATGAGAGTGTAACACAATTAAAAAAAGGTTAAGAAACAAAGTTATAGGAGTAAAAAATTTAATAATAGATACAAATATAAAAAAGAAAGGCCTTTTTATCTCAAAGGTTTTAAAAATAAGAAAAAGTATCAAATTTGGAAGAACACCTCCCGAAACATTAAATGAAGTGGGTAGGGGAATCTTATTATCAGAATATTTAAGGTAAAATATTGAAGAAGAAATACAAAAATAAAAGGGCCGAGCTGGGAATTGAACCCAGGGCCACTCGCACCCAAAGCGAGTATCATACCACTAGACCACACGGCCGAATATATATAACGGAGGAGTGTGTTCCGTGCCAAGATAAAGAAAAATAATGAGTACAAGAAAAAAAGAAGAGAGAGTTAAAGAGAAGTTAAGAACAAGAATGGATTCTATACTCTATGAGTGAGTTCCTCAATTTAATATTTTCTAGTTAGAAGGTTAAATGCTTTAATCGGAAATTATATGTAAAGCTAAAAAAATATAATCTGTTTGGTCTTGATATTTTGAACTGGAGAAGCAGATTCAGTAATTATATATAACTATTAGGTGGAGAAAAATAAAGCAATATGGATAAATTTAAGACTTTGATTTCTCCGTTTCTGAGATTCTGAAAAGAGTAGTTAAAAACGAAAGAATAAAGGGAAAAGGAAAAGATAGTTCAGTTGATTTTAATTAGGATCATAAGTTACTAATTATTGTTTAATCATTCTACCTAGTTTCTAGGTGTATTGGATAAAATGTAAAGTCAATACCTTTTGATTGAAATATTCGATATGAATATAAAAAGCGCGAAGTATTTGCTAATAATTTGTAAAAGATAATTGTGTTTAACAATATTTAAAATATTAGACTGCTAATTTTTTGCTCTTAAAGTTGGTTGATGAATCCAGCTATTCTACCCCAAACATAATATGAAGTATATCATCAAGACATAATTATATATGTATACAACTAACTCTTCGATCCTCTAGAGACTAATATAGTCGTAACTATTTTTTAACTTATATTTTACACTTTCAATATGATATGTCCACAATGTATTGTATACTTATTGAGTTAATTGTAAATGTTAATACCATATATTTTTCTCGTCATCTTTTTTTAAAAGACAAGTTATTTTCATGATGTTTGTAGTGTATGCGTCAGCTGTAAATATACCTCATTTGGTATGTGCATGATTATTTTCTTACAATTCATATGCCTAAAGTATCGAAAATTCTTTTGAAAGACCAGTCATAATCAATCATTTTATAGAAATTATTCTACATTCAATATCTACACATCTATTTTGAATACTATATTACAATAGTACTTAGGGGATCTTTTGTCTCTGATAATATATATCAAATTTAATAATTTAATATCAGACATATATTTTTATAATATTTTTTCTAATTTAACAAAAGATGGTATGATGGATAAAAATTAGGATTTGGGTTCTCGTGATTCTGTGATATAAGTTGGTTTCTTAAAGAATGGGAATTCCACTATTTAAATATTATCTAATTAGATGATATGGGTGTATAACTATATTTTAACTATATTTTGTTACTTCTTTTCAATTTAATTCACTCTGATAGGTTAGTGGTAAAACATTAGCTGAGTTGATACTGGTACCTACACTTTAACAGCTAATGTTGTATGCATTTGAAGATTAAAGACGATTATATATATATAAGTTATGACATGTTGTTATACTATAATATGCAAATAATTAATAGGTAAGGCTAGACCACTCTCAGTACTTTGCATACATCCTAACCTATAAATTAACCCCATATTCCTCATGATCATAGCTTTCCTATAGACTTCAGATTTCCACACTCCTAGTATACCACTAGGCCTAGGAATCTCAGCTTTTCGCGAATCTAAAAGCATACTCATTGCTTAGTATACCGAACTTATAGAAACCTATTATCTTTTTACAATCCTTTAAAAATTGGTGATGATTATTATAACTTGATCAGCTTAATTTCTTCTACAAAAATCGATAATACTGTTATAAAGAATTAATTAACAGATTCATTTATAGATCCTGTTTCATTATCTAAATAATCGTTACATCTTTTTGTTATGAAGTGCTATGAATAAGTTAATTTAATACATATATCTGAAATTTGTTAAAGTAATAGATCGTAACCGAAATAGTTGGTTCTATTATCAACAACACTCTCAAGGGACGTTGATGTTCATACAAAATTCCTTAAATTTTCTTTGAAATATGTCAAACTTCTAAGCGATATAGCTAGTCTATACTTACAAGATAAAATCAATATTAATATTCATAAAAGAATCTCAGAAAGGAACAGTTTGAGATTATTAATAATTTTCTATTCACATACAACTGAAAGTCTAATTGTTATATAACGTTAGTACCAGTGGTCGACTGTTTTCAAATTAACTTCGCATTCGCTGAATGATATTATCTCTCATTAAGAAAGATTGAAATATCATCCCAAAAAATGTTGAAATTTAGACCTTTTAAGTTATATGTGAAATATTTGCCTTTTTATCGGAATCTTAATCAAATGCCTATGAGATGCACAACTCCAGTTGGAATATGTTCCAATCAGTCAAAGTGTTAGAGAAATTATTTGTCTAACTTATTGAAAGTATAAGTTATAATTATACAGTTGTTACTTTGGTTTCGAATTATCTGACGTTACCACGATTCATGTATTTATAATAGTTTTAATCCAACCTGTATACCGAGAGCTTGAGTACGATTTAGATACAATACAGCTGATCTCTAATAATACAAAAATACAATAAGTGATTTTCAAAGAACTTAAAACATATATACAAACATTGTTAAAATATAAAAAAGATATATATACTGTATAAAATGTATATTTAAAATCCAACATGTTCAAAAAGCCTTGAAACACTCTCACCATTATGAATTCTTCTAATTGCTTCTGCAAATATTTTTGAAGTGTCTAAAACTCTTAATTTATTGCCTAGTTCTTTTTGATGCTTTTCCTGTGGTGTTGTATTTGTTGTAATTATTAAGTCAATATTACTCTTCTTAATTCTTTGAATTGCATCCCCACTAAATATGCAATGGGTTATTAAAGCGTAAACTTTCTTGGCACCTTGATCTTTCAATAATTTTGAAGCTCTTGTTATTGTTAATGATGTATCAACTAAATCATCAATGATTATACAAACACGATTTTTAACATCACCTACGAGCATTGTTGTTATCTTTGAACCTGATACACTTCCATTTCCATTCATGTTTGTTGTTGAAGGTGTATTGAAATTCGATGTTGATACAGTTGTTGGAGTTAATCCAGGACTTGAATTAGTAGAATTTAAAAACGTACTTGTAGTTGAAACATTTGAAGTTGTTGATTTAAAACTTGTATTTGATAAAGATCTTTTATGATCTCTATTCTTATTATTATTCATATGATGGTGTCTTCTTTCTTTATGAATCAATGCAAACCCTATATGTAGTGAGTCGGCAATTGCCGTTGCTCTTTTGGCACCACCGGCATCTGGACTAACAATAACAGAATCTAAATAATTTGGGATACATTGTATAATATATTGTTGTAATAATTGATTCGCATATAAATTGTCAACAGGTATATTGAAAAAGCCTTGAAATTGCGGGTCATGAAGATCCATGGTAATGATATGATCAGCTCCAGCACATGTCAATAAATCGGCAATTAACGTTCCTGATTGGGCAACCCATTCTTTATACCCTGTATTGTATTCTAAATGGGCAACATCAAGATTAAACCCACCAGAGAGTGGAGTTGATGGAATAGAAGAGGCTGAAGATAAAGAGATCAAATTTGGACGACCACTGGATATATCATTAGCATGTGGGATTTTTGGTGATGCAGTTAACATTGAAATCAAAGGCTGAATATTATCATTAGATAAATGTCCTAAAGTAGTCGATGAAGATGCATTATGAGTAGGAGTAGTTGGTTCATTTACTTTTAAATTTGCTAATGTTTTATGAAGAGCTTCGTTAGCGGGAACTGGAGGAATATTCCCATTATTGTTATTGCTGTTATTCCTCGGGCCGGCGGTACCAATCCCACCACCAAGTAATGGACTTTTATCAAAATCATATTTATGCCCTTCTTTTCTCTCATTATTTGAAATCTCATTCGAAGTTGAAGTTGTAACTGATCTTTTCACTTTTGGTGCACCTTTTTTATTATAGGGTAAATCAGGTTGTCTTGAATATGGAAATAAAGGTAAAACAGCAGTGACTTTTTTCGCAGAAGCTGTTTTACAAGCAGAAATCATAATTAACAATTCCATAAAGTGATCATTTACATGTCCGGCAGCAGATTGAATAACATAAACATCTTTTTCACGAACTGATTCACGAACTTCTATTGAAGTTTCTCCATTACTATAGCAATACATATATTATTAGATATAATGCCATATAGATGATCCCAGATTTAACTTACCTAAACTTTTTACATGAGGTTTCACCTTTTTCAATTCCTAGATTATTGCATATTCTATCAGCTAAAGTGGGATGAGAGGAGCCCGATAAAATAACGATATTCCTCATATTTATTTCGTTTTCACAAAGAAAAAAACTAAAAAAAATTGAGTTGAAAATTAAGTTGGAAATCGACGACAATACTAAAATAGTTTGCTCGGAAGGTCTGTGTCTTAATTTCCGGGAATAATCGAAATATAAACATACACATCTGTAATTGTTCATTTAATTATGTCTTCTGAGTTACAACGAGAATTAGAAGTTTCTTTTGCACAGTTGGATGCAGGAAATATCAATATTGGCCTTCAACTGATTCAAAGTATTCTGTTAAGTTTATGTTCCAATATTTCAACACATCCTGTTAAGGTACCAACAGTAAATGATCCAGTTTTTGGATCATTAATATCTTTACAAAACAATTTTCAATTTAATATTGTTAGTAGATTGATGATAATTTTACATAGTAATAATAATGGTACAGTTGAAACTTTGAAACAAGAAGATATTCTATCATTACTAGAAATTATTAATGGCTTATTATTATTACACCCCTCATCTCGAAATATATTTACTCAAAGGCATAATATGATTCTTATAATAGGATTAATTATAAAATCATCAACAACAAATAACAATCATAGTACCAATTACACCACGTCTATTCAAAAAGCGGCGATACAAACACTAGTATCGGCATTAGTTCGAAATGTTCCAAATATAAGATTATTTGAAGCTTTACAAGGCCCAAAGAAAATATGTACGCATTTTCGTAAAAAAGAAACTTCAAAAGATGTTAAATTAAAAATATTAGAATTTTTATTCTTTTATCTTATTCCTGAAACTCAAAAAAGAAACACCAATAAAAATAATGATAGTGATAATAGTAAGAATAATGCTTTGCTATACCAAGATGGATATATTAGAAAAACAACAGAAAACAAAAAGCAAATTTTAAATAAATATTTAAATAATGTTGACAATCTGGTTGAAGAATTAAATAACTCAAAGCCTTTTGGAGAAATGGATATTGAGTGGTGATGTTATTAATCTAGTTAAATATTCTTGTAAAGTTTAATTGGAGTTCATTATTGCCAAAATAATGTGCCGGTATATGATAGGTCATCACTAGTATATTGTCGCTTTAAGCTGCTTGTATGGTAATTTAAGTTAAAAACTTTCAAATGTGACATAATCGACGAGATAAATATGTGTCTATAGCTTTTTAATTCAAAGGTTGTAGTTGAAACACCTTTGGACCTTGAGCTGTGTTCTTCCTGTTTTCTAGTATATGTGGTTTTAGTACTGATATCCATTGGAACATTGCTGTTAGCTAGAGTAACATTGAGATTATATAAATAGATGTTCTCTTCTCGTCGTCTATTTGCCATTTGATAATAACTATTGTAAATATTAATAAATCTTGTATAATATGAGGTGTCTAACCCAGTATCATAACACTCATTGTAAATACACGATAATAATTTGTTTTCCGTTATTTCATTATAATTATATTTATCAACACAAAAATCAGCACATTCAGGATAATTTGTTATATTGAGCCTTATATGAAGTGAAGAGTCAGAATTGGAATTAAAGTTTGAGCTTGATTGATTGGTCGCTTTGCATTTGGCTATAATTTGAAAAATTAAAATTATAAAACTTGTGAAAAACTGAGGTTTTGGTAGCATTTGATGAAGCTTTTTTATATATTTATAAAACCAACGATAATTATTGGAAGATAAAGCATGTTTATATACTTTAATTATCATTTGGACTATCTGGCAATTGGAATAATAATTACGCCTTTGTTCGCATGCTTGATCCTTTTCGCCAACTAGGAATATGAGGTAAATGGTACTTTCCGAGGGAGTTAAATATGCAGCTGCAGTAACTATAATCAACTATGCCTAAGAAACATCCCATCAGCAGGACAACCCACAGTTAACATTGCGTCTCACTTATAATTATATTTAGCTTTCTTTCTTCATATCCAACCCTAGGACTCAACCCTCAGTTCCAATCTTACTCTCAACCCTCAGAATGATTACCGGTTTCTTTATATTCAACCCAAAGGGCGAGGTTCTTATTAGTAAGCTAATGAAAAACGGAGTCAGGCGGAGCATAGCGGATGTCTTTCGGATCCAAGTAATAACCAATGTCGATGTAAATATATTTTTGTTCATAAATTTATTTATTTATTTATTACAATTTCTAATATCTCATGAATAATAGACAAGATCACCGGTTTTAACACTTGGTTCAACAACTTTCTTACACATAAAGAAAGATAATTTATATTACGTTGCGGTAACTAGATCAAATACAGATGCCTCATTAATATTTGAATTTTTATATAAACTCATTGATATTTTAAAACAATATTTCGGAGATGTGATAAATGAATATAAAATAAGAACAAAATTCTATACAATTTATGAAATTTTGGACGAGATTTTGGATTTTGGCTACCCTCAAAATACTGAATTTAATTCCTTAAAACTCTATGTCGATTCAAAAGGTGGTTTGCCAAATAGCAGCAGTAGCAACAGTAATAGCAACAATAACAATGGTAATGGTAATAGTATTATCGGAAATAACAAAATCAAAAAACAGGCTTCAATGATTACAAATCAAGCGACAAGCGCAATCAGTTGGAGAAGGCCA
This sequence comes from Alloascoidea hylecoeti, assembly GCA_001600815.1. Lineage (NCBI taxonomy): Eukaryota > Fungi > Ascomycota > Alloascoideomycetes > Alloascoideales > Alloascoideaceae > Alloascoidea > Alloascoidea hylecoeti. The sequence goes on along the minus strand of BCKZ01000017.1, from coordinate 387,816 downwards.
GATATCAAATATAGAAAGAATGAAGCATTTTTAGATGTTTTGGAAGAAGTTAATCTATTAATTGGCTCCAATGGTTCTGTTTTAACTTCTTATGTTTCTGGTCATATTCAAATGAAAACCCATTTATCTGGTATGCCAGAATGTAAATTTGGTCTTAATGATAGTTTATCCGTCGGAAGCAGCATTGAGGGACATTTAGCAGATTATGATGTTAAAAATAAAAAAGCAATACCAAAGGCTGCTGCAGGAGAAGTTGTTTTAGAAGATTGTCAATTCCATCAATGTGTTAAATTAGGACAATTTGATCAAGATCGAACAATTAGTTTTATACCACCAGATGGGGAATTTGAATTAATGAAATATAGAACTACTGAAAATATCAATTTACCATTTAGGATTTATCCTCAAATTGTCGAAATTGGCAAAACTAAAGTCGAATATAATATCTCAATTAGAGCTTTATATAGCTCAAAGTTATATGCAACTGATGTTATTATTAATATTCCTGTTCCTGATAATTCTATAAAGACAAACCATTCAGTAACTAGTGGTAAAGCTAAATATGATCCATCAGAACATCAAATCGTCTGGAAATTTGCAAGATTCATCGGGGGAGGAGAGTATACTTTCAAAGCAGAAGTTGAATTATCGTCTTATAATAATAATAATAATAATAATCCAGGTAATAACACTGGTACTATGATTAATTCCAGCAGAAACGGTAATAGAAAGGGACAAGATGGTAAATCACAATCTTGGAATAGAACACCAATTAGTATTAAATTCAATTTATTAATGTTTAGCTGTTCTGGTTTAGTGGTAAGATTTTTAAAGATTTTTGAGAAAAGTGGGTATAATACAGTTAAATGGGTTAGATATATAGCAAAAGCTGGCTCGTATGAAGTTAGGTACTAATAATTTATATATATTGGATAATCAAAAAGAATCAATCAATAAGTATTTAATCTGTTGAGCAATAAAACGTTTACGCCGTTTGCAAATTTGTATTAATTAGTTACAGCTATAGGCTTAAGGTAGATCTAATAGTAATATAATTATAGTAAGAACGTAATTATAAGTTATAAAAAGCTATAGATATTATTTTATAAGGCTTGAATGTCTTTTTTTCTAGCTATATGAGGATTTACCTGAAGGATGTAAAAGAAAAGATGCTTACAAAGGGCGGTGGAAATATTTCAAATATCCAATAAAGGATTTTTATATGTACATGTAAGATGATCATTTAAGACTAATAGATAACCATTCCAAACCTTCATATAAGCCATCACCGCTTGTCGCACAAGAAGCTTGTATATTCCATGATCTATTTCTTAATGAATGTAGGCCCAATTTTTCAGCGATTTCTTGTCTTGTTTATTTGCAAATATCAATAAGAGAGCATCACGTAATTCTTCCTCGATTAACATACGTTATAAATTTTCCCCTGCTTCGCCTATTCTATCTCTATCACTTGAATCAATAACGTAAATGATCCCCGAGTAGAAGGGAAATAATGCCTCCATAAAGGTCTAATTTTGTATTGCGAACCAAGATCCCAAACAGTAAGGTAGATGTTATTATATTGAAGGGTTTCCACATTGAATCCGATCGTTGGTGTTGTTGCAATAACCTTTCCAAGTTTTAACCTATATAAAATGGTGTTTTTACCTGTGGCATCTAAACCAAGTATTAAGATTCGCATGTCTTTACGACCCAATAAAATTGATAAAAAGTTTTGTAAATGAAGCACCCATTTTTTAATGTTTATAAGGAAGATAAACAATTAATACAAAATATAAATATAGATTATGATTACCTTATAGTTAGTTATGTATGGCAATAATGAATCCTACAAATATGTAACAAAATTACTCACATTGATGAAATTTGAGTAGAAATTTAAAGTGAGATAACTAGCTATTGTAAAATATAAAGGAAAGAAAAGGTAGCAAACAAAGTGGCAAACCAAACGAACATTGTATTCAAAAAGTTTACATACTATTACATGTGGGTATATCAAATAGCTGATGATTATTTAAGAAATATTAATACTATTATAATTTAGGTAAATCTTCAGTTATCATTTCAGTTAAAACAGCCGGTAAATTCAAGAAAGCCAAAATTTCAGACTAAATTAAGTGTCAACTGAAGTTCCAAATGAAATTCCAACAGACATGCCAAATATGTGCACACATTTCTCAAAAATTATAAAAAGTAGATTTGATGCGTGTCACTGAAAATGAACTTTTTTCTTGGGCGGAAATTTTGGTCTCCAGTAACATGCATGCATGTATTATCTAATACGGAAGTATTTTAGTCGCATATTCATGCACCCATCTAGATAAGGTAAGCTGTATTAGTTTACGAGTGTGGGAGGGAAAATTAGATATGGGGAGCTAAAACTGTGGGGGTTGTAAGAAAATAAAAATTTGGGAGTATTTGGGATCTCAAATGCTCTATTTATTAACTATGTGTAGATTTCACAGGCCTTGCCCATAGCTAAGAAATCGGGACAAAACATTTGATGGAGAAGTGCAAAAAGTAATGTTAACAGGTGGACGTAAATTTTCTTCATTATACTTATTGAAAGCTGCCCTCAAGCTACTTAGGAAGCTTTCAAAAAGTATAATTTATATAATCTCTGATCAAAAATTCCGTGCTAATACAACTGACTTCTTGAAAGTATATGATAAGCGCTTGAACTAGGCATTCACCTTTAAAAACATACTTTCTCATTTCAAGAAGAATGGTATATCGCCATTCAATCCAAAAGAAGTCTTGATGAAGAGCAGTGATGGAACAAACACATTTAAACCGATTCAAATACGTATTGCATGCCAATACTAAAGAGGCTAATAAACGATAGAGTCTATATGATGTGGTTGGCCGATTTTGTAGAAGAATATTCGATCTCTAATGAGAAGACTTACCATATTCTGTAATATTATATGCTTGAGTCCTATTGGCATTTCTTAATAGAAGTTCCAACCACGCAAAGCACTCGATCCACCGGTAAGCCTGGATGGTCCATTTTCTAGACATAATGCAGCTGTTAGGGGGCCTGCCGGGATTATACCTTTACTTAGCATTGATGAAATCTTGGAAATGGTCAATTATGCGGAGAACATCCCTCCATTTTTTGCGACGTATTCCTGCTGAACGATAATTACCAGGTTCTTCTGTGACTGATCGATTAGATAAAGTTACGCTTTATCTATGGGCAATTAATAATTGTTAAATTTTAAGAAATGTTTTACGTTTTGTGTTTCTTATGGTGAAAATATGTGGGCGATTATTAGCGTTAGTGAAAGGGCCGTTGTTAGTAGACACACCCTATGGGAGTAAATATTGCACTGTGATTTTCGTTTCCTGAGGACTCAATTTTTGGCTAGACCATGATTTACATTATGATCATTTGTTGTTGTACGTAGTTTTCAATATAACATCTGTAAGCGTTTGTTTAGAATGGACTAAATGAATGAAATCATTTAACTCTTTGAACATAACAGTGAGAAAACTTAACATAATTTCACACTATAGCTGAGCTATAAGTTATACGTACATACAATTATTTTCTTAATTTCGATTCTTGTATATTGATATATAATTAATTATGTCCAAATTTATTCTAGTCCTCTTTTTTTTAGTATATAATACCTGCCTTCTCTTTCCTCATCAAAACCCCACAACTATAATTGATTGATCATCTCGATTGAAAGTAATCCTTATAATTATAAGTAGGTTTGAAATTTCAAATTTTCAACCACAGTGACGAGGGCTTTCTATTCGACTTTGAGTCATAATAGTTATTTATTTTCATTATTGAGTTTACTTTTGAAAGATTTTAATTTAAGAGGAATACTTGGTGGTGGTAATGAGCCAGTGGCACTAACCTGAGCATATTCATCAAATCCATAAGACATAAAAATTCCAGATGAAGGATTTTTTGAATCTTCTGTTTTACTAAGATCATCTTTACTGCTGTTGATAGAAGATAAATCCTTTTCAATTTCAATATGCCGATGATCTTCTTTCTTTTCTAAACTATTCCTGTAGTTAGCAGAATCATGACCAATATCCTTCACATCTACAGCTGAACTATCTTTCTTTGGGGACTTGTTAATGATTGAGTGTGATAATTTTTTTAAGTTTGAAAAGTTTGGCATCTCAACTTTAAAATCAATTTTGTGATGGGTAAAAGCTGGTGATTTCCTTTTATGTGTTTGTAAAATAACTTATATTTGAATTGCAAATATTCAATGGTTTGAATTTTCAAAAACAGCAAACCGGACATAACTTATATAAGAACATTATGTATTCATTAAATTGGTGGCATGCCTTTACTCACGGATATTTATGATTTAATTATAATATGTATGAGCCTAATTGAGATAAGATATGAGTAAAAGTTCGTATACGTGCACGTAGAATCCTCGTAGATACTTTTATTTTATAAGTTTTGCCACTTATGAGTAAATATTTGCCACTCCATAAAGTTAAATACTTGATTAGTTATTAAAATTTCAAAGTGTTGCAATCCGCTTGAATTTAGGCAAAACCATACACTCGTACGCCATTGGTATAGAGGGCGTGATATCAATTCTAAGCTTAAGCTACCTATGCTTACAGTGTTTCTGGTTAATTTTGCCATCCATCCAAAATAAAGCTTCTCAGTATAGCATCAGATATTAAGATCAATGGGAGATTACAGTGAAATCGCTATTAACAAATGAGACTAAAATGTGGGGATTCGGGCATTAATATTTCATTCTGGTATCAAACGATTAGCGCATACAATATAATTAGCACATAATTAGCTGGCTGTTAAATACCCAAACGTATAACTACTCAGAACTTAGAAGTGAAAAGTAGTGCGAATTTTCGCATCTGTCATCCATGGAGTATCAGCTTATCAGGTGACATGGTTATAGCTAAGTATTTCTAATTATAGTCGGCTTCATTGAATTATAATATATTAAACCAATAAGAAATATTTGTAAGAACTAATACATGTAACCTGATATAAATAACTATATGGAATATACGAGGAGTTCGTAAATGCATAACGTTTTATTACATGCTGGTTGAATTACATCTAATAGCTTTTGGAACAGGATATGAGTCATTAGCTGGTATCGCTTCAATATCAGTCTCATTCAATGACTTAAAATTTGCTTGAGCAATAGAAACTTGGAAATTATCCAAATCAAAAACAGTATAAGCTTCTCTTAAGAATGAATCACCAAGAATATGAACTGTACTGCTTGGCACCAAAGCAAGAACACAGATTCTTTTACCATTTGTATCCGATTCATTTGTTAAAAGCTGGAAATTTGTAATTGGAACTCTGATCACTTTGCAACCAAATGAAAATTCAACATATTGTAGTCCGCCACAAGGAAGAGTATAAATCCCTCGATTGTAATCATATTTAGCATTAAGCGATTTTGCTATAGAATCCACAACAGTTTTGGGAAAATAACAGTTAGTTGTGCCAGTATCCAAAATAACATCAAGAGAAGAATTATAAACAAATTCAGTATCAGTAATTTTCAAATTATTCAAATTGACCGTCGTTCTAGTATCACTAGTCATGTTAACAGTAACTAATTGACCATCATATTTAGAATGATCTACACCACCAAATAAAATAGTTCCTTTATCTTCAGAAAGTTTATTCAAATAAATAGAATATGTTTGAGAATAAGTAAGACCAGATTTTACTAGGCGTGTTGGGTAATTAGTATAATTTTCTTGGCCTAAATTTTTTCCACCCAATTTAGAAAACCCAATTCCAAAAACTCCCATGTTTGCAGTGGCATCATTACCAACTGCAAATGTAAAATTATCAATTTTTGCTGAGCCAATGCTAATATTATCAACACCCCATTCTCCTTTTGCTCTACTACCATCACCATATGTTATAGTGAAATCATCGTTGATTTTTTTATAAGTTGATGATTTATTAGTATCAAATGTTCCATATTGTGTACAGCCAGGATTTATATTACATTGAAAATTGCTCTTGCCCTGTATCCATAAATCAGAAGAACCAGTATCAATATCAACAGTAACATTTTGAGGAGGGTTACCGACTTGAAGATCAATGCTATACCAGTAAACTTCATTTGTCAAATAAGAATCAAGAACAGATTTCTCACTTTCAATGGAAGAAATACTGAAATCAGCACCAGCAGTGTTTTCTGAAGCCGTTGGCTTCGACTTTGATTTTAAAGCCCTTGTAAACTCTAGTGCCTGAACCCCTTTATTGGGATTTCCAGCTGCCAAAGAAGCCTGCAGCTGTAATATAAACCCTAGAATTAGAGCACAAGACGAAGTTTTCATGAACATTTCGATTTACTTTTAAAAACTTCAAAGAATGTTTCACAGCTTAATTATTTTTGAAGAAAATTTAGTTAATTCAATATATTTAAATAAAAAGAAAAATAATTCAATGAAAAGGTCCAAACCATTTTAGGAAGGTGTAGAATAGCAATAAAGAGTAGTATATATTGAAATAAACTTTAAGGTTACGAAAACAGACCTATAATCTCCTCCACAACTTCAAAGTATTAAATTTACTATAAGAGTGGAAATAATACCTATTTTTAGACTTCTAGATTATCCACCCCATATAAATATTTTGTTATCTGATTATAGTATGTTTTCATTGTAAAGGCTCAAAGATTCAGAGTTTAATTGATATTTAATATCGCAGCTGACATGGCTAGACCTGGAAGCACCATGACATTTGAAAAGAAATCTAAAATATTAATCTATAGAGAGAATTATCGCTGGAAACTCTTATTTTATGGTATAACTATGAAATTGCATGTGAAGTGACAATAGTACTTAGCAATAATTCTTCATGATCATGATGAATTGAGTTCGAAGGTGTAACTTATGTGGACGGGCATCAATTGTGACATTATAGAAGGACCTAACAATACATAGCTAAATAATGAGTACCCCTTTATATTGTATACAATTATTGGTGTAAATGGCTAACATAAAAACGGGTTTTATTCATTATATTGATTCAGTTAATGTTAGACTTTTGGGTTGGAATGGTGTATGCTAGTTGAGTGTGAAGGGATATTCACAGATAGCCTTCGGAATCTATAGTTATACACAAGCTATGTGGGAATCTATTAAAACTAAAACATTAAGGTATGTAGCGATATATTTAAAGGTAACAGGACAGAATAGTTATCAAACAAGTTGATGAAGAAAACAATAACATCTGCTTTCCGATCCTTTTCCGGTGCCTGCATATGCGTTAAACTTTATAATTATAATTAACTCTTTATTATTAATTATAGTCTCATTGAATAGCATCATTGTTGTGGTTAAAACGGGCGAAAGTTGCATCCTCATCGTCTTTGCAAGAAAACCACTACCAGGCCGACTTCTGGTCCGTATGAAGTGAGCAGACAGCTTATATACTAAGCAGTGGCGATTAATCACGTGAATCCCACCTGTTTGTGCTGTTACCCTACTGTCGCCATTCTACTCACTTGATATTTCTTCCAACACACTCTGCATTTTGTGGTCTATGATGAGCAGTGGTCAAATTCAAATGCCACGCTCCGCGGAGGAGGTTCAACGCATTTTCATTGTATGTATTTAACACGCGTTTTGCTTACTCATAAGTCTAAATAATTCGAAATAACTACTAACTATAATGATAGAGGTACCAAGAGCTAAAAAATCAACTGGGTCAAGCGTGCGTCCATAACCAAGAATATATAACACTTTCTAATGTCTTAAAACTTTTCACGCGTGAAAGATTGAGACAACAAGAAATGGCAAACCAGCAAAATTTACAGTTACAGAATTCACAAAACACTCCACAAGCTCAAAAATTTCAAACTCAAAATGGATTTCAGCCTCCTATTGATCCATCGCAACGATCACGAGTTACCCTTAATCCCAATCAAAATGCCAATATGAACGGTAATATCAACATGAACCCAGCCGGTCCTCAGATGCGTATAATGACACCAGAACAAACTATGTATTTACGTGCCCAACTTGCTGCTTTCAAACATTTGGCGAAGAATCAACCCGTTCCACAGGATATACAATCGATATTATATAACATGAATGCCCCACCTCCACCCCCGCCACATGGTTTGCAAAATCAGTCACCGTCTCAAGTTCCACCACATCCTCAGTTACAGGCTCAGACTTCTTTACCGGTTTCTTCCATGAGTCCTATGAATGTGCCAAATAACACGTTATTTCGGCCGCAACCGTCAGTATCCGAACCTATAATTCCCCCGAATTTCAATAAAATTCAACAACCTCACATGCCAATTGTCAATCCAGCAACTAAACAAAAACAGATGAATAGAAAGCGACAAACTCCACAAATTCGGAATCAGTCCTTATCTAGTATAAGCATGGGATCTCAGAGTCCAAAACAAGGAATGCCAATAATACCTCAGGATCCCAACCAAATCCCACAAATGGTTCAACCTGGCCCTGTTAATCATTTAGATGCTGTTTCTCAATCTGAAGCTATCTACTTACCTCCTCATCCTCCAAAACTTCTCTCGACAATTCAAGAGAAATACCCAACCATCAAAACAACAGTATCAATTGGTGACCCATTAGTACTTGTTGATGCATTCTCCTTACCTTCCGCTTCATCGACCATAATGAACTTTAGTGATATTTTCGAAAGAAGATTAGTAGTACCTGGATTGATGCCAATAGGAACTGATGTCGAAGGATTGAGACATGAGAGAGAAGTAAAGATATGGAAAGACATGATGAATGATATATTAGATTTAGAGTCAAGTTTGATGGAAAAGGGAATTAATTCAGATGATGATTTGTATGAAACGGCAAAGAAGCAATGGAAACAAGAAAGGACGAAGAGATTACTAGAAAATGGACAATCAGAGAAGGAAAATGAACAAGATAATGATCAAGAAAACAATCCAATTCAAGAAATTGATCATCAGAACAAAAACGAAAATAAGAGTATAAACGAAAACAAAAATGAAGGTGAACATGAATATGATGTTGTTTCTCAATTGGTAGATTTGAAAGCGTTACAACTTTTACCCAAACAAAAAGCCTTACGTGGTTATGTTCTCTCAAATATATGGCATTTTTCATCATTAATAACAAACACTTACCCAAATTTCTTACCATTGGGTAAAAAGATAAATAGTAGAGATGCTATGATTGCTGAAACAATGTATCAAGTACAAAACCAAGAACATGAGAGATTAAAAGTTGAACAATTAAATAAAAATTTGGGCACTATTCAAACTCATTATAGACAAGTTACTGTTAATGCAACGGAAAAGCGAAATAAATGGGGCAAAATTGGAAAATCAGTTATTACTTTCCATAGCAATACCGAAAGAGAAGAACAAAGACGTTTGGAAAGGAATGCAAAACAGAGATTACAAGCTTTAAGGGCGAACGATGAAGAAGCATATATAAAATTGCTTGATCAAACTAAGGATACAAGAATCACCCATTTATTGAAACAGACAAACCAATTTTTAGGTAATTTGACACAAGCTGTTAAAGATCAACAAAAATATACAAGAGAACAAGTTGCGGCAATGGGTCACTCTTCTGCCGATACAAGTGCTAAGGCTGAAGATGATAGTGGAGATGAAGGTGGTCAAAAAGTTGACTATTATGCTATTGCACATCGTATCCAAGAACCTGTTACTAAACAACCGTCTATTCTTGTTGGAGGTACTTTAAAAGAATATCAAGTAAAAGGTTTACAATGGATGGTTAGTTTATATAACAACAATTTAAATGGAATTTTAGCAGATGAAATGGGATTGGGTAAAACCATTCAAACATTATCTTTAATTACATACCTGATTGAAACTAAGAAAGTTCCTGGACCTTATTTGGTAATTGTTCCATTAAGTACTTTAACTAATTGGACTATAGAATTCGAAAAATGGGCACCAAGTGTTAGAAAAATTGTTTATAAAGGTCCACCAATACAAAGGAAACAATACCAAGCAAGAATAAAAGCCGGTGATTTTCAAATATTATTAACCACTTACGAATTTATCATTAAGGATCGACCATTATTAAGTAAGATTAAATGGGCACATATGATCATTGATGAAGGTCATAGAATGAAAAATGCACAATCTAAATTATCATCTACTATTCAGCAATATTATCATACAGATTATCGATTGATTTTAACAGGTACTCCATTACAAAATAATTTACCAGAACTATGGGCTTTACTTAACTTCGTATTACCCAAAATTTTCAATAGTGTGAAGAGTTTTGATGAATGGTTTAATACACCTTTCGCTAACACTGGAGGCCAAGATAAGATTGATTTATCGGAAGAAGAAACTTTGCTTATTATTAGACGTTTGCATAAAGTTTTAAGACCTTTCTTATTGCGACGGTTGAAAAAGGATGTAGAAAAGGATTTACCGGATAAAGTTGAAAAGGTTGTGAAATGCAAAATGTCAGCGTTACAATCAACTCTTTATACAATGGCAATCAAATATAAAACCCTTATTATTGGTGATTCCGGTAGTAAACATTCAGCCGCTAAAATGGGTCTTAATAACCGAATCATGCAGTTGAGGAAGATTTGTAATCATCCATTTGTTTTCGAAGAAGTTGAAGATTTAGTCAATCCAACATTAATGACAAATGATGATATTTGGAGAACAAGTGGAAAATTCGAATTATTAGATCGCGTTTTACCGAAGTTTAAGGCAACCGGTCATCGTGTACTTATATTTTTTCAAATGACACAAATTATGAACATTATGGAAGATTTTTTACGTTTACGTGGCATGAAATATTTGAGATTAGATGGTGGAACTAAATCTGATGATAGAACTGGTTTATTACAAAAGTTTAATGCACCTAATTCAGAATACTTTTGTTTTCTTTTAAGTACAAGAGCAGGTGGTTTGGGTCTTAACTTACAAACGGCTGACACTGTTATTATCTATGATACCGATTGGAATCCTCATCAAGATTTACAAGCTCAGGATCGTGCACACAGAATCGGTCAAAAGAATGAGGTTAGAATCTTAAGATTAATTACGGAAGAATCAGTCGAAGAATATATTTTAGAAAGAGCTCACCAGAAACTAGATATCGATGGAAAAGTTATCCAGGCAGGTAAATTCGATAATAAATCAACACCAGAAGAACAAGAAGCACTTTTAAGAGCTTTACTCGAAGCAGAAGAACAGGGTACCGGTGAAAAGACGAGGGAAGATGATGAACTAGATGACGATGAATTGAATGAAATATTGGCTAGAACTGATGATGAAAGGAAGCTTTTCAAAAAAATGGATGAAGATATGAAGAATCATTCTATATATGGTAAAGGTAAAGCAAAAGAAAGACTGTTTACACATGATGAGTTACCCGAAATTTATAAGCAAGATCCTGATATTGTTATTCATGAGACTGAAGATACAGAAGTGTATGATAGACGTGCTTCAAGGAAAGGTAGAGTTGTTTCTTATGCAGATGTTCTTACGGAAGAACAGTTTCTAGATGCCATTGAAAATGATGAAGATAGCTTGGAGGATGCTATTGCAAGAAAAAAAGCCAGAATAGCCAAATTAAAGGCAACCAAAGAACGTAAAGCTGCTACCAAATCTGCATCTTCAACTCCTGTCCCTCATGAAATGTCATCACCGCCCGCCCCTATACCAGCTGCAGCCGAGAGCAGTGGAGATGATACACCTCAGGTAGGGCGTCCAAAAAAGAAAAGAAGGAATCGTGAAGATACTGTCACTTCTGGGTCCGAAGCTTATGGAGAAGGCACCCCAAAGCCGAAGAAGCCAAAGCCCAACCCCGTTAAAAGAGCTAGAGGTAGGCCTTCCCTTCGCCGTGGTACTCCGACTATAGTTTCAGAGGAGCAAAAACAAATGGATTTAAAGTGTTGGGATATTTATAATACAGTCATCAGTTATCGAAATGAAGATAATAGAAATTTGAGTGAAATATTTATGGTCAAGCCAAATAAGAGACATTATCCAGATTATTATTTATTGATTCAACAGCCCATTGCATGTGATGCTGTTAAGAGGAAGATTAGTGCACACCAATACACAAGTGTCGAAGAAATCGATAGAGATTTCATGCTGATGTTTAAGAATGCGATGATATACAATGAAGAGGGTTCTTTTGTGTATCAAGATGCATTGGTTTTAAAAACTTTAGTAGAGCACAAAGTGAATGAGGTATTAGGACGGAAACAACCAGATGAACGTGTCATGGAGATTAGGATGAATGATTTTGAAAAACAGAGAGGCATTCAAACACAGTTGGCAGACACGGTTAATGGTGTTCCAGGAAGAAGAGATGAAGATATTAAATTAGAGCCACCAGTTCCTGATGATGATGTGACAATGGATGAAAGTTGAACTGAGTCAGCGTATATATGTGGTTCTGCCATAAGGACCTTGCTTTATTTGTTCTTATATTAATTTTTGGTGTATTTATATATGCATAAATTATTCATCTATACTGTATAATATTTATCAATATATGTAAATGTAGTGGGGATACTTCCATACACCACTCAAATCTATAATCTTAATATTACATACAAAAAAGTTTGTCATTATGAGTCCACAGAATTATTCTCAAAATGGACGGCGTAGTCGAACACCGTCCATTTCATCTCAAGGGGATATCAATCACTATGAGAATGGAAATGAAAATACAAACGAAATGTATGCGGGCCCGAACAGCGTAACAATTCCTTCAAGTTTTAGCAGTTTCCATCATGTTCACCGAACACAGTCACGAGTATCCAATCCTTCCATTGATAGTACTATTAACGAAGATAATATAAGAAGATTATCTTCATCAACCACAAGAAGTTCAAGGATTATAGAGAGAAGAACAAGTATAACGGCATCGGTAATAACGGATGATGAAGTTGAGCTATTAAGTCGTGTTGAATCAAGACGCTCAAGAGATGAAGGAAATTTTCGATTTTTCACTACCGAGGAAATCGAATCGGCCCAAGGAACTAGTTCAAATGTTAATGTTGACTATGATGTGGACTATAGTGCTTATGACTCTGATAATGCTGGTTATGATGGGTATGATGGAGATGTAAATGATGATGATGATGGTGAACTTTCCAGGACATGGTCTTCTCAAAATCAAAAACAGGGTAGAAGGTACCGTTTAATACGCCCATCTGAAGAATCTAAAAGGCAATCATCTCACCAAGGTTGGTTTTCAAGGGAGAGAGTCAGAAGTGATGCTAGTTCCTCTACCCCATTAATCTACAATCGGCTTCAAAACGACGCAGAATCTATATCTTCAACATCAACTACAGGGAAAAAAGCTGTTGATTGTACACAAGGTTCTTCATACTCTTACTTTTTCCCTCAATTTCCAAGCACAGTGAAACAACAACGATTCTATCTTGCAGAGGAGGATTTGGTTATCGGTATTGCTGGGTTTAAAACTAACATGCTGCGGCGTGTTTTATATATTCTTTTATGTGTTTCGACCTTTGGTATTGCTTATTTGATATTACGTTGGTTCCCTAGGTGGAGAATAGCTTGTATGGGGACCCCTGTGGGGTTCGGTGAAAGTGATTGGGTAGTTATTGAAACAGAATTCGGTGATCTTAATATAGTGGATGTTTCAAGAAAGTGGTATAACCAACCGTTGTCAACTGTACTATCTACTGTAATAGATAACAATAAGTATACAAGTGAAGAGCCGAGCAATGATGGGTCTACAAACAATGGAAATGAAGCAGCGGACTTAGATCCACTACTCCCTGTTTTAATATTTATAGAGTATCGCTACATTAAGTTGTTTTATAACCCATTGACGGGCCTTTTTATTACCAATTTTGACTGGACCGACCCCATGTGGCAAGATACTATACTGGTACGAAATGGTTTAGATAACGACACTCATGCTGATAGACTTCAGGTGTTCGGATCTAATATGATTAATATCAAAGAAAAACCTATCCATCAGTTATTAATAGATGAAGTATTGCACCCTTTTTACATATTTCAAGTTTTTTCAATTATTTTATGGTCCCTTGATGAATATTATTATTATGCCACTTGCATTTTTTTAATTTCAATTATTAGTGTCGGAAACACTTTAGTTGAAACGAAACAAACAATGGACCGATTAAAAGAAATCTCAACTTTTGTATGCGATGTTCGTGTTTGGAGAAATGATTTCTGGTCAGTTGTTGCTTCCTCTGATATCGTACCAGGAGATATTTATGAAGTATCGGACCCATCTCTTAATATTTTACCTTGCGATTCGGTTTTATTATCTGGTGATTGTATTGTAAATGAAAGTATGTTGACTGGTGAGTCTGTGCCAGTGTCAAAAATACCAGCGGAGCAATCAACATTGAGAAAACTGGGAAGCGAAGTTCTAGGTACAAGTGTATCTGCTGACTTAGCAAGAAGCATGTTATATTGTGGTACTAGACTAGTGAGAGTTAGAAGAAAAAATGATGGCCCTTCGATGGCTCTAGCTGTTCGGACGGGATTTTGTACCACAAAGGGTGCTTTGATCCGCTCAATGCTCTTTCCGAAACCAATGGGATTCAAGTTCTATGAAGATTCGTTTAAATATATTGGGTTCATGTGTATTATAGCATTTTCTGGATTTATAGTATCAGCAATTAACTTTATTAAACTAGGACTGGGGTGGAATATTATTATTTTTAGAGCATTGGATCTGTTTACAATCGTCGTCCCTCCTGCCCTCCCCGCAACTTTAACAATTGGTACAAATTTTGCTCTTAATAGACTAAGAAAGAAACAAATATTTTGTATCAGCCCAAATCGTGTTAATGTGGGTGGTAAACTGGATATTTTGTGCTTTGATAAAACAGGGACATTGACTGAGGATGGATTGGATGTTTTGGGTGTTCATTATATCAGATCAGATGGGTTGTTTTCTGAAATAATTGACACTGTTGACAGTGTAATTGATGATAAATCGGCTGCTTCTTTATGTGACTTAAAATCCCAGAATCAAAGAAATCAGGCACGATTATTGGCAACTATGACGACCTGCCATACACTTCGTGTAATTAATGGTGAACCTATCGGAGATCCGTTAGACTTGAAGATGTTTGAGTTCACGAAATGGCAATATGATGAGGAAGGAGAAGTCGTTGATACAACTACAGTGGCTTCAGCGTTAGATCAACGAATGGATGACAATTTTTTACCAGAGAATAATGACATATCACCTGCTGTTGTTCGCCCCCCTTCCGATGGATCTGGTCTAGATTCTAAGAATCCAGATAATCACCTGGGTATAATTAGAAGTTTTGAATTCATTTCTGAACTACGAAGAATGAGTGTTCTAGTGAAAAGTTTCACCGGTGATGACATTCATGCTTATGTTAAAGGCGCACCTGAAGTTATGCCCGAGATATGTAAACCGGAATCACTACCCTCTAATTATGAAGAGTTGCTACATGAATATACACATCATGGTTACAGAGTTATAGCCTGTGCCACAAAAACTATTCGTAATACGTCATGGGTTAGAGCCCAAAAGTTAACACGTCAAAAGGTTGAAAGCGAGTTGGAATTAGTCGGATTAATTGTATTTGAAAATAAACTAAAGCCAACATCAGCTAGTGTTATTGATCAACTAAACGAGGCTGAAATTCGAACTGTAATGTGCACGGGCGACAATATTTTAACAGCTGTTAGTGTTGGAAAAGAATGTGGTATAATTCCAACTGATCATAGCGTTTTTGTGCCAAGATTTGAGAGGACCATATTCGACGAATATACGTTTAGACTAATGTGGGAAAACTTAGATGACCCGACAAGCTTACTTGATCCTGTAACGCTGCAACCTAACAAGGCCATTGGTAAACATGTTGTGGCAGTATCTGGCGAGGTTTTCCGTTATGTTCTTACAGAGTTACAAGAACCTAGAGCAATAGAACAAATGTTAATAAAAGGAGCTATTTTTGCCCGAATGTCTCCCGATGAAAAACATGAACTGATTGAACAATTAAAAAAATTAGACTATACCACGGGATTTTGTGGTGATGGTGCAAATGATTGTGCAGCTCTAAAAGCGGCAGATGTAGGTATATCTCTGTCGGAAGCAGAAGCCAGTGTAGCTGCTCCGTTTACTAGTCGAATATTTGAGATCAGTTGTGTGCTGGACGTTATCAGAGAAGGCAGAGCCAGTCTTGTTACAAGTTTTAGTTGTTTCAAGTACATGAGTTTATACTCAGCGATTCAGTTTGTGACAGTAACTATATTATACAGAGGAGGATCGAATCTGGGGGATTTTCAATTTTTATGGATCGATTTATTCCTAATTATCCCAATTGCAATTTTTATGGGTTGGTCAAAACCTTTTCCAAAACTTACTCGCAAAAGGCCAACTGCCAATCTTGTTTCTCCAAAAGTTTTAATAACACTGTTGTTACAGATTATAGTTTTTGCATTTTTCCAAATATTTTCATGGATTCTGGTGAAACGTGAACCTTGGTACATCAAACCTGTACCAGGTGGAGACGACGAAGTTGAAAGCTCCGATAATTCAGTTTTGTTCAGTGTCTCGAATTTTCAATATATTCTTATTGGAATTGTGTTAACTGTTGGACCACCTTATCGAGAGCCAATAATCAAAAATATTCCCTTTTTAATAACTATTGCAATAACACTAACTGGCTCACTTCTCATCATGACTTTCCCTTCAGACTCTTATCTGGGACATTTATTACAGATGACCGATATTCCTTTTTATTTTCAATGCATAATTCTATTAATTGTCTTCTCCAATTTTTTCGTGTCATGGCTTGGAGAAAAGTTCACATTTATATGGATTGCACACCTTTATAAGAGACTAAGCTGTTTACTTTGGCGGGCAACTGATTCACAAGGTAAAGCAGTAAGTAAGAAATTATTTAAACGATTGAAATCTGAAAACAACTTAGACAGTTCTATGGCTAGTTATGTTTAATTATAGAATCAGAACACTGAAATAAATATATATATATATATATATATATATTATTATTATTATTATACTTACAAGTTATACAATATAAAGGATCTATCTGCTTATTAAATTTAATGATTTGTATACTACATAAGTGTTACACTGTAAACGTCTTACAAAACGAATTATAAAGAAAAATTCGGTTGAATTCGAAGGTTTGTACTAAGAATTAGACGAATTTGCTCTTAGTCTTGGGTTATAGTACCCAACGAAGATTCGGAGCTGATTATCTGATCTCATGTACTTTTGGGTAAAACTGTGAACAAGTTTTAATGTTTATTCACTGAGTTTCCAAGATTCAAATTTCCGGAAGCAACATCTTCCAGTTTACTATGCATAGAAGATGTATCCAGCTTAAGCTTACTATACTTTTCTTCTAGATCCACACGTTGACTCTCGCTATTTTTCATTGTTCTTTGGCATATCGGCGGTAAACACCTCCAAAGATTTAGATTTAATGACTAATAATGTTTCTTGTGAAATATGTTTATCAGATACCTTTGGAACAGAAGATGTGCCCTTCTTTCTGCAACAACTGCGTTATTTTTTTTGTACTTAAAGCTGAAAACTTTCGAGGAGATGGACGACGGCTTTGTAGAGTGTTCTGTCCAAGGAGCCCGGTAAATTCTGATTTTTATTTGTGACAGTTGGATTGCTTTTAATATTGGACAGTTCTGTGATATTGTCTTCAACTTTAGCTATAATACATCTGTCACCAGTGTGTTCAGACTAAATGAAGTAGATATTGTTGTTGGGGTGGAGTAGTAAAGCTGATCCAATAATCTTCAGAGAAAATTGGCATTGGAGAATGCTGGACTTATTGTGAATGTAAGGAGTGGATCATTATTATACTTCTAGCTCTAGAGGGGTTTTTATGTAATATATGTATCTATAATGCGACACGTTAGATAAATATAGATCTAAGGTGGGCCTGGAATAAACATTGTTCCTTCTAAATTATTAGTATCGATATCTCTCCAATAGCTTAAAACTCTATTCATTTTTGATGGCATAAATTGAGGATAATTCTTTTCAATTGCATCGAGAATACCGTTTAATAGTATAGTGTATCCCTGTTTACTAAAATGAATCCCATCAACTAATAACTTTTCAGTGCCAGGTATATCTTCATCAATTTCATCAATCTTCTTTTCTTCAAGAGAATAACCAAGATAATTTGAAAATAAAGTAAACAGATCAACAACAGGAACGTTAAATTCAATACCTATCTTCTTTACAATTTCGGCGTATCTTTTACTTTTAGGGTTTGATCTCCCTTCAACACCCGGCTTAACACGACTAGCCCATAACTTCTGTCCGTGAATTGCAGGTGTTATTAAAATCAAACTAATATCTCTTTTTAAGATCAACTCAACTAAATCTCTCATATTTTTCTCATAGCGATCAATTGGAACATCTTGTATTTCACCAGCAGCATCATTTGTTCCAAAAAACATCGTCATTAATTTAATTTTAGAAGTTCCTTCATTATTATTCTCCGACTTCAAAATTTCTGGTAATATTAATTTAGCCTCATCAGAATTATAGCCAGCAAATCCACGAATAACAATATCCAATTTCCGTATATATAATTCAGTTAGTTCCGGCAATAGTATTCCATGTGGCAGACTACTACCAAATTCTGTAATTGAATCCCCAAATAAAAGAAATTTGTCTAAGATAATCTTGGAAATATCCATTGTGAAATTTAAGAATATATGACATTTCGATATGTTATCGGGAAGCATGGTTGAAACACCCAAAGACCCAAATGTTTGTTGGAAATTTAAATAGATCGAACCTCCTGGTAGCAGTTCGACAGAACGAAGAATTAGAGTACGAGAAGAAATATTAATCATCGATATATTCCTAGTTTGGCCTATTTTATACTCGTGATCAATCGATTACTTAGTGGTTTGTTCACTACTCGCTTCTAGTAGGACCCCATTAAAGACTGGAGACTGGATATCCATCCTGAAGTACACACTACCCTTGTTCTCTTTCATTATTTATAAGGTTATCATTTTTGTTAAAAGATTAACATTATTTAAAATTACGAGTATAAGTTTCAATCATCTATAATTTTTTTTGTCGAATATAATATCTAGATATTTAATTAATGGGCGAACATAAAATCTAATCTCTTATTACCTTTATCGGTAGTAGTTGATAGATAAATATATTTCTCTTCGTTTGTCATACTCTCTAATTTTCTCTTCTTCCAATTATTCCTTTTAACGTAATAAACTTTGCAAAACAATAATAAAGCAATTGTGATGAAGTTTATTGCAAATAGCTGCATATTTCCCCTATAATATAAAGGTTTATCGTCATCTCTGTACATGTTATTCGATATGATACTACCTGCTTGAACAAACATATTATATAATGATGCTGAAACTGTTCTTGTTCTAACAGTATTTGAATTTTCTGAACACCATGCAACTAAGATTGCATGAATATATGGTCCACCAATAAGTAATGTCAACAATACATATGTTGGCCAAACGTCAACCTGTGTTCCTGGCCACCATCTTAAAGCGACAAGAAATGGAATAAAAAAAATTGGTTGAGATAAACATATTAATGATTTTTCCTTGAAAACTTGGGATAATTTTGTCGTTGTAAGTAGAGAAATAATGTTCAGTGCTGGACCAGGAATTGTTAGAAGGTTAGTATTAAAAGTACTGAATCCAAGTTTTTTTAGTGTCAAAGTAAGATAAGTGCTTTGAGGAGCGTTTGGAATATACGCAACTAATCCAATAGCATATAAAATCCATAAATCATAATCTTTCAATGAGTCCCATAAAGCAGCCCAATCAAGTGGTTGACGGTTATTCATTTCTCCTTTCATAGGGTCATCTCTTAATATACGATTAACAGCTATTTTAACTTCTCTATCTGTAAACCACCCTTTAGGTCTAAATCGACTTTTTGTTTGAACCACAGAAGCAGGCATGTTGAAATAAGATAAAACTCCAACGGTAAACGTTATTATACCTTCTATCAGAAATAGCCATCTCCATCCAGCCAATCCATGTAAACCTCTCATTCGAAGTAACCCAAAAGCTGCTAAAGACGAGGCAATTTGAGTTAACGATAAAGAAGTCCAAAAGAAAGAAAGTCTAATAGGCAGCTCCTTTGAATTATAAAAATAAGATAACCACAATACTATTTCTGCAATGAATGAACCTTCAAGAGCTCCAATTAAACATCTTGTTGCATAAAATCCGCCTTTTCCTTTTAAAGCTGCTTGACTCGCGGAAACTAAAGACCACATAATCATTTGAGTAGGGAGCCATCTATCTGGCCCAATCTTTTTTGATACCAATTGTAATGGAAGTTCAGTTGCTAAAAAACAACAATAGAAGATTGTATTTCCAGTGTTGAAATTATCAGTGGTTATTCCCAAATCGTCTAGTAAATTATCAGAAACAGCTTGCGACAAATTACCTCTATCCAATTGTAAAGCAAAAAACATAATACAAGCCCAAAGACATACTCTTAGATCAAGTTTTCTAACCAATTTTTTTTCTTCTTTTTCTGTCCATTCAGCATTTGGATCAAATTCATGTCTGCATTCGTACTTTACCTCTTCATAGATTTGAGAATAATATTTTGCAATTTCTGGATCTCTAAAAATATTATCACTTTCATTCGTAACAATAACAACTTGACCATCTTTTGTTATCATATTCCCACTTTCTGTAACTAGCTTTGCGTTTTTCTCTAGCGCCTTTTTTTCCAAGTCTTCTAAATTAGAATCTGAAGGTAATGAATTTTCTGATTGAGATGGTTGTTCTTTTTCTAAATTTTTTATGTTTGCTGCTTTATCGCTATAACTAGAGCTATTGCTTACAACCGATATTGATGACGATAAAATTTTGCCATTCCCATCATTTTCTCCTCCTTTCAAATTATTCTTAATGTTAGAGAACAATCCCATTCTCAAAAATAGCAACGAAAGTTATCGAATGCAATATTAATATTAACTATGTAAAACAAATTCGCAATCTAAGCTTAAGGCAGGAGAAGAGGACCTTTATATATGAAAAAAACTTTTTGATCCTTACTATTTTTTTTAAATATTATTATTTTAAACTTTTCTAGTTTTGGCATTTCAAAATTTGTAGAATTGATATATGTAAGATTGTCTTATAATCAAGCTGTATGTACAAATACAACCATGCATTGATATTATGTGTATAATTGAAAGACTCTAAAATAACTATATTTATTTCTTTTACCCTTTATCTAATCATTGTGTGATGATTTGGCTAATTATTACTACCGCATGGCGTGCTCACACGATGCTGTGATGTAATATCTGCAAAATATACTAACATTGTCCCTGCATATAAATGCATATTTATGCATATTGCTTGCGATCCGAGAAAAGTTTAAAAGTTTTTATTGTGTCGTACACATACATACGACATTGAAACCCATAAGGGCTCTATTGGGCAAAAATACTTAACGACAAGCTTCAAGGCGAATCCAGTTAGGTGCGAATATGGGGACGAGCAAACCTTGAAGCATGCAGTTTGGGATTTTTCTCTCTATAGCTATTAAACTCCAATTAAAAAGATTTGCTCATCTCCTAGAAGACTTTATCTCGGTTTTATGTGTTTGCTATAGGCAGATACATTTACCCTATTTGTCACGAGTAAATTTAAAGAGACATTTTGCACGTGCACGTGCACGTGCATATACCTGTTCTTTGAAAATGAGCTCGGCTCCTGCACACATCGAGCCTGGTTTTCTAATCAATAATTTGTAAAGTTCAGGCTAATCAACAATACATTCATATCCACGGTTCCGTATTCCGTACTAAATCCTTCTTTATCCAAAGAGGGGATTCAGCGGTTAAGAAACATATCCTACCGTTACACCGTAAGAATATTTATGCATCAATAACCTCATCAGCAGATTCGTATACGTATAAAGTTTACCAGTACACCTATTTATCACGTAATTAATATTGCCGGATGATGATTATTTATGATGGGGAGATAATGAGTGAAGCACGCCAAATATGATTAACACCATATGCATCATTCTAATTGGGCTTTAATAATATATATACATGTATATCTTATATATTCGTTTGAGAAAACCTTTTGCTTTAACTTGGTCTTTTAACATATAAAAATTGCATGATGTTATCCTAAATAACCTTTTCTACATTTATATATTTGTCATGTTAATTTAGAAGGTAAGATATCATGCTTCATAATTGAAGCATAGTATCTGATTAGAATTAAATTACTGAAACTCGTTTTTCCGAAGATTAATTACCGGTATTAAAGTGCACGTTGGAACCAGTTATCCCAAAGAGGCAAACGAAATCTTGTAGACTACCCAAGAGTGCTATCGCCATATCCAACAATTTGCAAACTCAGACCTTTACATTCTTTTGCCAAACGTTTACCTAACAATCAACTGCATTTTATCATGGAGGTAAGATGAGCTGTGCTATTTTCATTGATAAATCTTCTCGCGCTTGGAAATTTAAAAGAAATAATACTGTTGTAACTGGTTAGAATATATTAATGATTGACCTGCAGGTGTGCTTTAAACCCCAATCATTTATAATTATCGTCAGCGTGAATTGTAAACGACATCAGTGCTAATTGGTCTTATTCATATAAGCACAAAACAAATTCTATCTTTATTGTTACATAACGTTAATTATTCTTAAACATATACCACAATCTAATCTTATCTTTTCCATATGCATGCTACTTAATATTAGTGACTGAAAATGCTTAGATATAGTATTGATAAGCTTCTAGCTTATAGTTAAATAAGTTTTAACTAATGATACAATTTAAGAATATGAATAAATAAAATTCCTGCCTAAATCCCCATTCATTGGAGAGTTTCCAAAAAGAGATCATGAAAATCATGAAATGCATACTTGCAGCTGGGAAACACCATATATTAGTACACTGAATTTTTAATCATATTAATTCTAAGAAAATCGGATATCGAAACATTGGCAGTTTCATTCAAAATTGTATCCGGTACTAGTGATTATCTCAAATATATAAATAAAACTTCAAGATGCCATCATCATGAGTTAAACAGCGGCAATTTTCACACACACAGTCTTGTTTAATTAATGTAAGCCCTCAACTCCATTTCCAATCGTTCAATGCATCATCAAGTTAGGCAATCAAGCTTGAGTGATTATTTTCAGATTCATGCAATAAGCCATTTTTATTTTATCAACTCAACCTGAGAGGAAAACCTGCACGCGAGCAAGGACGTTGCAATTAAATTATCTACTTATTTCTAAATTTTAGATCCTTTGAATATAAACAAGTGAATAGTGTTCATTATATGATATATATATATATATATTTATAATATCTGTAAATCAGCTCTTTATATACAGTGTAATCACTTGCTCATGTAGTTCAGAATTTATTGTTCGATTACATTTAAAATATCCGCTATAGCTAGTAAGGACACATACCATATATATAACCTTAGCTTATACTTGTTAGGGTGTGATATTATAGTGATAGTTTCTACGCTTACTCTCAGTTATGTGTCCATAGTGTCTCTTATCTCTATTCCTATGGTGCTGATCATACAGAATGTCTCGAATATCAGAAATTATTATGGTTCCTGGAGCCACATGTATTACTAGGAAATTAAAGATGGTGTAATTTATTTGGTAAAACGAAATGAATCATATATATAAAAACTCTATATGAGAGTTTTGAGTACATAATCCAAGCTTAAGCCCTAAATAAGGTTTAAGTACTATAATTCTAAATTTCCTGGATATATAAGTGAGCTATGCTATATTTAATATAAGGGAAGTATATACAATCGACCAAACGCCAGATTATTCCTATCGATATTTCATGGAAAATTTCCACTCTCATGATTTTTAACTAGGTAGGTAACTTTTCTTTATATTCCGGGTACCGATGTGGATCGCACGAATTGGGGGAACTAAGAACTTCAGAGTCCATGAAATTGGATGAAAGTCCTGAAGAAATCCTCAGAATTCTATTATATAATGAGCTAACCAAGTTTAATATAATATTTCTCTCTTTATGTCAAAATGTATTCGTAAACTTTATTCACCAGCCGTCCCTCCCACGTACCAAATTAATTGATGCTTATTTTATCTTAAATATTCCTAAAATGGATATTGTTTTMATTTCGATTCCTACATTAAATTAATAAATATATTTAAAAACATCCACACTACTACATATATATAAATATATATTCCTGAAATTCTCCGTCTTAGCTATACTGATAATATATATTTTTAACCATAATGACTATCGATACCATCCCTCAATACAACAAGAAAGTTCATCCTATGAATGCATGGTACCCTTGGTATTCAAAAAATGAAGTAGAAATAACAATATTCCAAAAAGAAATGCAAGAATTGAATCGTATTGCGAATATGRGACACAGAATCGGCGTTGAAAGACTCTCTGGGATGAGATACATTCATGAGTATAAATACACCGATATGCTTCGACTACAGCACAGATGGTCTCCTTTATTAACAAGTCGGGAAAAAATGGAATTCGATGATCAGATTATTCGATTYTATAAGGAGAACAAGGAAAACAGAGAAGCWCCCAGACCTTACCCCCAACCTCTATCCGTCGGAAACAATAGTGTTTCGTCAATAGGTGTGATGGACTTTATTAGAACTGTAGATGGTACTATCACTGAGGTTGACTCTCAACCAGCAACTACAAATCCGCAGCCAAATATATATCAACACATCGATCTATCAATTCCAACTACAAATCCGCAGCCAAATATATATCAACACATCGATCCATTAATTCCAACTACCAGTATGCAACTATTTGATCAACCAAGATCAACTGGTTCCATATCGTCAATGACAGCCACAAACAACAAGAGTATTAACCCCGAGCCATCAATCCCAACTACCGGTATGCATCTATTTGATCCATTTGATCAACCAAGATCAACTTCCATATCGTCAATGACAGCCGCAAACTACAACAGTACATGTATTAATCCCAGAGCCACACTTTTTMYAGCCCAAYCCGACATAGATGATWTAGGAGGAGAAATAATGTATTAGAATTTTAACTAGCTAAATAACTTTGCTTTCTGTTTTCTTGAATATTCTTGTTTTGATTTTCCTTCAAAAAAAAGACAAGCACCCTTTCCATTTGCAAACAATTAATTGATATACATTTATAGTTCATAATTTGATTAAATTATCTTGTTTATATATAAGAAAATTAATAATAATGACAATATGGTACATCGTAATATAATACATAAAGAGTGAAGGGTCCCGACACTAAATATTAATATTGAGTTTAAAATGGTATATATATTAGGATATATGAGATTTAGTGATGATCTTTCTGTTGAAACGTACAATTTAATTGTACAAATTGGCCGTTATTTGTTGTACACATGTGATGAAGGTATAATTATTAAGAAAATAAAAGGATATGAGAATGGAAAGGCAATGGTAAACATCTTTGTCGATGCTGACCATGCTGCTGATGTTAACTCGAGAAAATCTACTACAGGCATTATTTGTGTGTTAATGGGAATTTGTGCAATTGGTTATCGAGAAAGCCGACTGTTATTGCAAGAAGTTCTAGTATCAGTGAATTGTTGGCCATAGACAGAGCCAACTTTTTTTTTTTTTTTATATTAAAGTTGTTATAAGATAAAATTAAAATAACATATTTGGAGGATAATGAGAAGGTTATATCTTGGATATTAAATACCAGATATAAAAGTAAAAGAAAAACAACTGATCTAATTATTAATTTATTGAGAAAAAGATTCAGGAAAAATAATATTGAAATTATCAAAAGAGTTTACAGTGAAAAAAACGCGGCTGATTTTTTGACGAAATCAGTGAATAAAAGTATTTTTTCAATATAATAAGTCATTAATAATTAATCATGACTCTATCAATAAACAGTACTTATTTAAAGAGTTGATTCAATTATTAAGTGAGAAGTATATGAGTTGGGAATTTATATTTTAAGCTTTGTCGAACATTGTTTTGTTTCGTATAACTATATAAAAAAAATTAGAAACAGTAGGGCTATATATTTGGGTGGCCGCATCATTTCATTTTTGAAATTTTACGTTATATAATTCAAAGGGAGATTTTTTATCAAGATTCATTTACATTATGTGATTATAAATATGTAATTGCAATTACAAGACGATCGAGTTATCATTACGGTCTATGAGTTAAACACATATAGAAAACCGACCTCGGCACCTATGCCACAATTTCAAAGCAACAGGTTTAATAAATTTGTGTCCTTTATTAATAATAAAGAACATTTTCAAATTCAGATTAAGAGAAGGTAAAAATTGATTACTATTATGATATTTATAATTAAACGATTAAAACTATTATTGAAACTGAATTTAAAATTGGGAAATTGATATTTTTAAAAAGTTATTATTTTGTAACAATTTTGTGTGAAGGGGGATTAAGAAAAAAGGGAGAAACTGAGATTGGATGAATTTCATGTTATTTCAAAAGTGGTAATTCATTATTCATGTAGCCAGGCATTGATGTTTGTTACCTCACACCACGTATAATTTCTAAGGTCCTATTTTTTGTTTCTTTCCCTTTATTTCCCTTTATTTCCGTTTCTTTTCCTTTTCTTTATTCTTGAATCAAATTTTAAGCACTCTGAAAAAGAAGTAAAGAAATTAAGAGGCATGAAGATCATTCAAGATTAATATGAAAACTTTTTAAACTATTAATCGAATGTAAATGGTTGGTACTACGTCCTAAAGTAAGCTTAAGTGCTACTGTATTCAAAAAAAAAAAAAAAAAAAAAAAAAGCTTAGTAAACTTGGAAACTAAACTGGATCTTTGGAGTTTTATAAAGTTGAGGTGGTTCATCAATGTACTGCACTGATGGATTACTTCGTCGATATACTAAAATTGTGATCCATAGGTTTATGAAAATGATGAGATATTTACATTAGAGAAAGTATTTTCAACCGAAGTTTTAGAATGATCCAAGATTTGTCATAGTTGTCAAAAATAGGATGTGCCATCAATGGAGACTTCAAAGAACTTCAACTCATTATATATGTAACTTTGTGTTAAGTGATTGTAAGAATACTGTAACTATGTCAACAACATTAATAGATTTGAACTATTGTACAACAGAGTCAAGATTAGCCATGTATATAGAACAATTTCGGCACATAAAAGAATCTTTTATCATTGAGACATAGGTTCAGAATAGTACTTAAATCTACCCCACGAAAGTCAGGCCAAATCATTGAACCAGAAACATACATGCATGTATATATTTATAATTTAGAGTATAAAGCTTCTACCATATATTAAACAAATTTAAATGCTAGACTTAAACAGGTTATTTTAAGGTTTAAGCTTAAAAATGTAAGAGCAATAAATATGCACTCAATGCTACTACTCAAATTATTATTATACAATGATTTCAAATGACATTAATATTTCCATGTTGATTTGGATCCAAAGGGGGAATTGATATTTACTGAATTCGTTGAAGCATTTTATTAAAACTTCCCGCTGAATCGGCGCTGATACATACAGCCATTCCACTTAATGTTGGCCATTCTGGTTACTAATGAGCGGCCTTTTTCATAGTTTATATTCAAAAGATTATCCTGCATATTGACGGGTAACAATGCGACCGATAATTACTAGCCAGAATGGCTTACATTGACTGTGTCCAGGATAAATGTTGAATGCAATTGTTGATGCGATGAGGTTCATTCCAAAACACTCTAACAAAAGTAAACAAAGATGACCTTTCACTCGAATAATCAAAGGAAAGTAAACAAATTTAAGATAGTTTTCTAAGAGTTAAAATAAAAATGATAGTATTAAGATAATTTATAGCTTAATCTATAATAACAGGATCATTTAAAATTGTTGGGACTAAAGAATTTATTACTTTTCATACCAATTCTATGATTATCAAAAGTTATTGATAGAATGAGTATATATATATATATTATAAAGGATATCTAAATCTATTTATATTATTTAAAAATTATGAGAATACCTAGGGAGGAGTTAAGTATATCGACGTATAAATATGAAATGGTAGGATATATTTTAAACAGTTATAGTTATGTATCAAGGTGATAATGATAATAACAATGACAAATTATATTTTCTACCTCCAATTTTAAAAGAATTATCTGAAAAATCAACATCATTCATTCCCCTTTTCTCTTTTAAAGAAACCCCAAGTTGGTTTTATAAAACTTACATTATGAATATTAATAAGTTAAGTAAGCTTAAGTGAGATACAAGAAATCAAAAGTATCAAAAAAAAAATTAGAATTCAAAAAAACTAGAATCCAATAACATCAGAAATCAAACGTCGAAAATCAAAAAACAAAGATCAAAAAGTCCAGCAAATTGAATCAATTACCCCAGATATATAACAAGAATTTTGAAAATAATATATATATTCTATAGCTAATATTGTATTTCCAATCGCAATTGTACTAGTAGTACTAGTCTAGAGAAAAAAAAAAAAAAAAARAAAAAAAAAAAAAATTAAATGAATAAGTCTCAAGAATTTCAAATATATATATAAATAGGATAACATTAACATTAACATTAATAAATATAAATTAGGAATAGAGTCATTTTTTTTCTTTTGATTGGATTAATAATAATTACTTAATCATGATTATGACATTAAATAGGAAAAATCAATGATAACGTGAAAGCATAATGAATAAATGAATAAAACAGTGATAACTTTTTATGAAAGTTTTTTTTTTCTTTTATTTTCAATTTGATGATAATCAATGAACCATACCAGGAATACCTAATTCTTTACCCATATCCGTAATATCTAATGGTATACCATTAACATTACCATTACCATTACTATTTTCATTATCATTTCTATTATTATTATTATTATTTGTTGTTGATGATGATGATGCTAATGATGTGATTGTACCAGCAGGTATATATCTTTTTTTAGTAAAATTAGGAGTCATGTCTGGTAACATGAAATCATTCCCATTTCCATTTCCATTTCCATTATTAAGTCTATGATTTTTATTTTTATTTCTATTTTTTTTATTTCTATTTGTATTACTTGAATTAGAATTAGAATTAGAATTAGAAATTGAATTATTTGTTGGTATTGAATCAAATTCTAAAAAATTTGTATCAGATATTGAATTTTTATTAGTTATATTATTAATTAATTTTTGTTTTTGTTTATGTAATTGAATTTCTGATGATTCAAAACGTAAAGAAGATGAAACATTTGGTGAAGCTGGATTTGAATTTGTAGAATTTACAATTGAAATTGATTTCAATGATGTTGTTGTGTTTAATGTAGATGATGATGATGATATTGATGATGATGATGATAATTGTGGAGATTTTGGTTTTGGATGTTGATGTTGTTGATGTAAATGGGGTTTTGATTTTCTTGGTTTTGGAATAACAGGTGGTGATAACAAATCCGTTAATATCGGGTTTGGATTTGAAATTGAAATTGAAATTGAAATTGAATTTGAATTTAAATTTGAATTTGAAATTGAATTTGAATTTAAATTTAAATCATTTTGTTGTGGAGGAGGGAATTTTAAGTTTGGAAGAGAAGGTTTATTTTTTTTAGCATGCAAGTTTTTAGACATATTTGGGATATTTGGGGGATTAGTATCGATATCTTGATTATTAATGTAACGATTTGGGATTGAAAGAGGAGGAGGAGTCTGTGTTATTGTTATTGTTGAATTTGTTGTGGCGGTGTTTAAAGAAGGAATAGTTTTTATTATAATAGGGGAAGGATTATGTGTTTCAGCATCTGTAAAAGAATCGTCAGGGTTAATCGCATCCAAGGGTGAGTGAGAACGTAAGGATGAGTCGGTAGTAGCTGAAGAATCACTGACAATAGAATGTTTTGTAGTCAGGTTGATATTGTTGGTGGTTTGTAGATTTGTCTCAGTGATTTTAGGTTTTAAGTGCAGTGGCTCATCTTTTTCATCAACGGTTTCAATATCATCAGTATTTTCAGTTGAAAAAGTTGAAACATTATTATTTAATTTTGAATGAGATAACAAATTTGACTGCGAGCAAGACTGAGACAGTGGAGAATTTGAAGATACTAGATTTGGTTGTGAAGAATTTAAGTGTAAATGTGAAAAGTGTAAACTTGGACGGGAGAAAGAATGAGAAGTTAAAGAGTCCAAACTATTTCTTCTGGAGCTGTTGGCGCTCCTAATACTTTGAACGGACAAAGCAGGAGGCGGGTATCTTTCGACCAACGAAGGTAAGGACATTGCATAAGAATTGTGATGATCGGTGATATCAGCAGTTGAGACCGGAATCAGACTGAAAAAAGTGTTGTAGCCCGTGTGTTCGTTGTAAGCGGAGGTTGGGATTGAGGAGTAGGAAGAGTCCCTTGCCATTTCAAGCTGGGTATCATGGGCTGAAGACTCCTTCTGCTTAATGTCGTTAGCGTAGTCGGCCAGATTCAAGTTAACCTCTTCGGACAGGCCCATTGAGCCCATTGTGGCCTCCTGCAGCTCGCGCTGCTTGAAGGATCGCCTGGTCCTCAGCCACACGATGAACAGCAGACAGAACGAGACGAAGGCAGGGGCCGCCACGAAGGCAGCGACGAGGATGGAGGTGGTACTGGACATTTTTATATTTGCAACGAGCGGAAAAGTGTAAAAGAAGGTTACATGAAAGCCGATAAACTAAAAAAGTCTGTCTGCAGAGGCGAACACCCACACATCTCCCGGGTGCGCGTTGCCCCGGGAACCTGCGTGCGGAGCGCCGCCACCCGCTGCGCGTCTGTGGGATGGGTGCTGAAGAAACCTTCCAGCTGCCCCTCGCGAACGGCCCCCTCGCGGACGCCTCGGGACTCGCGAACGCCTCGGGACCGCCGCTGCTCCCAGAAGTGCACAGCCTCGGCCGGGTCGAAACACGCTCGGCTCATCAGGACCAGCCCTATCTGGTCGGCCTCGGCCTCCGCTGTGCGCGACGACGGCAGCTTGAAAACAAGCCGGACCAAGAACCTGATCGGCATCTCCATTCCTGTCGCCAGATACAACCCCGTGCTCAGTGCCGCTAAGAACGGCGACGACGACAACTGTTCTCCGGTGTGTCTTGCCAGAACGTGTGCCAATTCATGAGAAAGCACAAATGCCAACTGTGAATCGTTGGTAATCGACAGCATGTTGGATAACACAAACACCTGTCCGCCGGGAAAGACAAACGCATTTGGGGGCGAATTTGGTTCGTAAATAACATGGATCTTATAATCTCCAATATCCTTCAATTCTGGAGATGAACTTGTCAGTTTCGACATTATTTTATAAACTCTTTTATATAACAAATCATTCGAAGCGATTAGTTTCCCTTGGTATTGGTCCATTAGTCGACTATAAGCTGCTTCTCCAATCTGTTTTTCAATCCATGGCGTCGTCAGTAGAAATCGTCTTCTTCCTGTTATTGGTGCTGAATCAAGATTATAGAAGTAGATCAATCCTACTGTTAAAATTGAATATCCAACCCATTTTCGTCCATTAGCATTCAAATTGATATTAAAATTCCCATTTCCCCTACCATTTTTAAATCTTTTATAAGTCGAATAATTTCTTGAACTTTCTCTAAATTTAATAATATTCCTAAACATTTCCAAGAGATAAAAGAAAAAAAAGTTAAAAATAACGTAAACTTTTCTGCATAAATTAATGTTTGAGAATTTACAAGTGAAACACAAATTGCTCCTCCATTTTTAAAATTTGTTACTTTTTGTACTTTTCTCCCAAACACACACACATATTTACAAACTAAAAAAAATGGGCCCAGCACCACCAAAATCCCCAAATCCCGCCCTTAACTCCAAAGCTTCTCCCAAACAAGATAATTCAATATTATCTTCTGAAAAACTTTCTAAAACAAATCTAATTATAGATTCTTCTTCAACTTCATCTTCAAATATATCTTCAAAAGATTTAAATTCAAATCCAAATTCAAATTCAAAAGATTCAAAATTAAAAAATTCAAATGTTGAAGTTAAACAACGTAGAAAACCTGCTGCTTTAGATTTAAGTACTTCAAATATTAATTATAACTCTTCAAAATCAATGGATCTTGCTATAAAATGTATATCTCCCGGTTTACCTCAAAATATGATGCGTGATATGAAATCTGCTGTTATTCTTTCAAAAACTATTGAAGCAAAACAACGTGAATTGATTGCTCAAAGAACTTCAACTTCAACTTCTTTTTCATCTTCGTCTACAAATATTAATAATACAAATAATAATAATACAAATAATAATAATAATAATAATAATAATAATACAGTTATACTTAATCAAACTCCAATCACAACCCAAACTATTCATGCTCCAAAAAGATCTATTGATAATTTATCAACAAACTCTTATTCTGCAAAAAGATCTAAAAAAAATGTACCACCTCCATTAACAACATTACCTCGTCGTCAATGGGAAACGCCCTCAACCATACAGATTGCTCCAAAATCTGCTCCGCCAAGGCATAGATTTCCATGGTATCCAACTCCTATTGATGCCGCTCCAACTAATTCAGTTCAAAGTCCTCATGTTGCTGATGTATTTCCTGATGAATCAATTCGAATGGCTCCTGTTTCAAGTCAGCCTTTTAGTGCAAGAAATGAAGTATTTTCATTTCAATCTAACTCTCATCCACAACCACAAAATTTAACTCCACCAAATGAATCATCAACAAAAATAATAAATAAAAATAATAATGATAACGAAAGTGAAAGTGAATTAGATGATGTTGAAAGTAATGCAATTGAAGAAGATGCAAAACCTTTTAAATTTCAACATTTAGAAATTCCAAATCCAAAAAATTTTCAACATAATCCAACAACTACAAATGGATATGGAAATGGTAATGATAATTTTAATGGAAATTTAAAAAGAAGAATTAAGTATAGGTATGGATCACAATCTCAAGATAAACAACGATTCATGGCACTATGCTCTGAAGTTTGGGATAAATATTATATTTAATTTTTAACAATAATATTTATTGATAAAGCTTTTAAATTCTTCATCTTTATTTCATTACATCTGCAATTTTTTTTGTAATGGTTTTTATCATCATTATAATCTATTCAAATTAATCTAAAAATCAATCTAAATTAAACTCCTATATTCCAAATTTCCAAATTTCCAAATCTATTTTTTTTTTATTTTTAAAAAAATATTTGATTACATTCTAGTTCAATACTAATTTTATTTTCAAAGCATATCCATCTATTCTTATTACAACAATATACAACAAAGCAGATAAAATCTATCTAAGAATAAAAAAAAAAAAATTAATAAATAAAAAAAAAAAAAAGGAAATTTTTTGTTTAGTTTTTTTTTTTTAATTGGATGTTTTTTTTTTTTTTTTTTTTTTTTTTTTTTTTTTTTTTTTTTTTTTTTTTTTTTTTTTTTTTTTTTTTTAATTTTTTTTTTTTTTTTTATTTTTTTTTTTTTTTTTTTTTTTTTTTTTTATATATATATTTTATTTTTGAATTCTGACTTCTGATATTTAAATTTGATTCTTTTTTTAATATTTTTGATTTTTGATTTCTGATTTTCTCCATCCAATTTTTAAACTAATTAAACTAAACTTAACCCAACTCTACAAATGAGTCACAATTTATTCTAGTGTCTCATTAATAATTACATTCTCTTTTTTTCTATTCTCATTCCTTTTATTCAATAGCCGTTATTACTGTTATTATTATAATCATTGATTTCTATATGTAAATGTTTGTTATCCAAATTCAATTTCAATAAAATCTCAATTGCAATTTTAATTGACTTTATTCATCTAATTGTCTTTTTTTTTTATCTTTTTTGTACTACAATATTACAATTTTTGTTTAAAAAATTTAGTTAATAATTTAATATATATATATAATAGTTACTTGGTGATTTAAGGCTTACTTTGGCATTGACATTGGCATTCTGCTATTGTATGTATAAGGAGGATGAACAATCTAATATTGATAGGATTGTTTAAACAATATAAACTATAAATAGATTATTGATATAATGCAGAGAAGTTTCATCATGCAGGCACTACCATTCTAAAACGTTTCATAATTTGCTGGATTCATCCATAAAATGCTCGTTATTGGTTTTGGAAGTTTATTAAGTTATCGATTAGGTTTAAAAAATTGGTTATTTTATATTCTTTCGGATAAAGAGATACCTGATTGGGTTCTTGATATAAATTATATAATAATTAATCTTGTTTATTACAACGCCAGGTACCGATTTGTGAAGATTTAGATCTGATTACCATTATAATGATGATTCGGACAATTTGGGTGTCTGACAATGTTTAGTAAGCGTGTTGGCTGGGAACACCATCCAAAATTGATCCGACTCTGTGAGACTCCGTAGTAGATATTACTATAGAATTAGATAGTATAGGTTGTAATTTATTTTCTGAACTCAGCGAACAAACAGGTATGAGGGGAATTGTGTGGGGACTCAGCTCCTGGTTAAGTATACAAACCTTCTTGAAACTTTAGATCCATGGTGCTATCTAGAGTTAAAGCAATATTTATAAATAGAGTTACGAAGGATACTGTTAGCCAGAACAATACAAAAGTAAATAACTCTGCTCTGGATGTTGACTCCGAGGCGGATAGCCATATCTCGAGCTTCTTTAGACCTAAACCTCCGAAGAAGATCAGAACTCTCCAGAGTTCCTCTGGATAACGTCCTGACAGAGTTGAGAATGACCGAGCATTTGAGTTGAAAATCGTTGTCTAGACAGTGTCTGATCCTGCTGTCCATGATAGCGATAGGGAGACACTTCCCATTAAGAGGTACTTTAATATGCTCTTCCTATGATCTTTTCGATGAGAACCTTGGTGATTATAAATATTATTATAAATATTATTATAAAATCAATTCCAATTATACCAGATATTCCTGTTGATTCAGTTGGATCGGTTAATTCGGTTTCTTCAGTTATTCCTGCTTCCACCGACAATCTTAAAATAAGTGTAGCATATGAACACGCTACTGATAATGGAAATGCTCGAAAAGTTATTCTTGGAGATATTAGTAACGATAGTAATGTCATGTTCAAGGAACTCGAATCATTATTAGAAAAAGTAGATTTTGAAGAACAAATTCAACTATCAATGTTCAAATAGTAATTGTAAAATTATACCCTAATTATAATGGTTAACGCGTTATACATGTACAGGTTCAATAATTGTTAATTTAAAAATGTTTCATTTTTCAAATGAATTAATTTAGTATACATCTTCAGATGTGATTTCAATGATTCCAATTAATTAGAATACATTTAATCTAAATCTAGATTAAGAGAATTTCTTTAATATATTTTGCAATTGTTAATTTTGTAAATTGTAATATTCAATAATAAAATTCTTTGTACATGTATAAAATCTTAGATATAACTTATACTATGTGTCGTTCCTTAGTATCAATTTTGGAGGTATAAGAGAGGCCCCAACTCAAACGGGTGGAATGAGTAGGCAAAATTTTATGGGAGTTGGAAAAGTAATAAAGTATATAAGCTATACAAGAAAAACCGTAGCTGTTCTTAAGATCACTCAATAAGTTCTTCTTTCGCTATAGTCTATAGCAGCCTATATTAATTGAATTGTATTATAAATGTTAGAACGGTATTAAATTGGATATTCTTGAAAGTCAAACTTATACCTCTCAGTTTTAGCAGGATAAGTGGCATATCATATCTTTCTGAGCTTAAACTTTTGATTGCACTTCAAGATGTTTAATATAATATTAATGTTATAAAACCTTATATGGAAGCAAGATCTGTGCTCGTAGATAATTAGGAATCGGAAGAGGGATATCATTCAACTAGACTCCTGAGTCCATACTATAAACATATGATGTTAATATTAGTGCTTAAACATAACAGATGGGTCTTTTTGTTGTTTCAAATTCAGATTAAAGATCATGGCTGTATAGTTCAATTAGGTGGTAAACTCTACACAAAAACTAAAAACTAAGGGTCTCTTAACCAATTATTCAAGGACTCTATAACAATTAATGATTATAAATTTTATATAGAATTATCATTGTTTGAAAACTTTAAAATTATTGATAGATATGCCGCCAATAAGCATATGTCAACTCTAACTTTCCAAAAATGAATTACTATTTACTATATGCAAATCTTCCGGAAACTGTATGCTATGCAAAGAGGATTATTCCTTTTACAATATTAATATAATCCTCTTTGCAATTAATACTTGTAGATCCCTAGTGATATTCTTCAAAAATGTAAGGAGATATTATTAATCAAAATCAGTGTTTTAGTTCCAAGTCCCAATTCATCGGCTCCTTTTATATCTTTTTAAGGTCTAAAATAAACTATCATCATTAGGTGGAGAGCTTATTTTACTATATGTATGTACTAATTGTAATGCATACTAAAGCAGCTCCCAATGAATAAGCACTTTCAAAAGTAGTTGGAATACCTCTTGGAATATTATTAAATTTAGATCTCTTCAAACTATTCAACTTAAAAGATGCGTGAGATTTAACAGTAGCATAGTGCAAAATTTGATTTCAAATGCCTGTATTGCCATATATCCAGCAGGAAAAAGCTCCATTATGTGGCCGGGTTTTATTCGAACCATTCATTAAAGCAATTCCAGTATCAACAACTTTTTTGTAACCTCAGATCCAACTTTAACTACAGTACCAGCTAAATCGCAACCTGCAATGGCACCAGGTCCAGATAAGCCGTAAAGGAGATTTTTCCAGTCTGTAGGGTTAATTGCAGCAGCATCGATCTTAACAAATTTTTTATTTGGTTTAATAGAAGGACAGGAACTTCCTTGATGATGAGAGAATCTGTTCCTGCAACTACAGCTGTTTGTTCTGATGGAATTGACATTTATGTATATTGACAAATATTTAATTTTCAATTGAAGGTGAAGTTAGCAAAATTTAAAATACTTAACTAAGCGTATTTGGCGGAGCGGATCAATGTTGTTATTTTTTTTTAACTACATGAATTCGTATGAATTTCGTGAAATAATGATTAACATTAATTGAATTCAGCCAGACACTTTAAAGTTTAAGGAGCTCAAGTTTTTAATTGCAATATCGGATTCTTAGATAATTATAAGTCATACATAGTAGTTCAAGAAAAAAATTACACGGCCAGTGAACAAGTGTGACGAAAATAATCTTTTGATTCTTGTGTCTATATTATACCATATTGTCATTAATTATTTATAGACAAAATAATTTAATCAAATTATGAACTATAAATGTATATCAATTAATTGTTTGCAAATGGAAAGGGTGCTTGTCTTTTTTTGAAGGAAAATCAAAACAAGAATATTCAAGAAAACAGAAAGCAAAGTTATTTAGCTAGTTAAAATTCTAATACATTATTTCTCCTCCTAWATCATCTATGTCGGRTTGGGCTRKAAAAAGTGTGGCTCTGGGATTAATACATGTACTGTTGTAGTTTGCGGCTGTCATTGACGATATGGAAGTTGATCTTGGTTGATCAAATGGATCAAATAGATGCATACCGGTAGTTGGGATTGATGGCTCGGGGTTAATACTCTTGTTGTTTGTGGCTGTCATTGACGATATGGAACCAGTTGATCTTGGTTGATCAAATAGTTGCATACTGGTAGTTGGAATTAATGGATCGATGTGTTGATATATATTTGGCTGCGGATTTGTAGTTGGAATTGATAGATCGATGTGTTGATATATATTTGGCTGCGGATTTGTAGTTG